>PVJO010004729.1:90065-106497 GCA_004026905.1 Hystrix cristata
AGGGACTTTTTTTTTTTTTTTTTTTTTTAAAAAAAAAACATAAAAAAAAAAAAATTATTAGGGCTGGGGGTTTAGCTTAGTGATTAAAGGGTTTTTTTTGAAAGCACAAGGGGCTGAGTTGGGTCCCCGGCACCACAAAAAAAAAAAAAAAAAAAAAAGAACAATTATTAAACGAAAAGAAACTTTCAACAAAGGGCCTGCTAGAAACTGCACTATCTCATTAGAGGGAGGCAAGGTTTTATTTTCCCTAGGAAGGGAGGTTGAGGTCTTAATAAGACTTTTCAAAAGCTTAACCTATAAATTCCATCTGCTCCCTGCAAAAGGGAAACATCATTTCATTGCAATGCTTCCCCATGCGAGCAAGGACTATATTATAAAATACTTGAATGATGTAGAAGTATACACAGGGAAGAAAGACAAAAGGTGTCCTCCACCCTTAAGAAATTCTGCTGAATAAGCATAGTAAGTAGCTGGGAACATAAAATCCCAAGATTTGTTTGTGGACATGTCTTCATGTGTATACACATTCATTAATGTATTCATTCATTCATAAAATATTTGTCGAATGGCTATAACGCCAGGCACAGTCCTAGATGTTAGGTGAATAAATAAAGCCTCTGCCTTCAGGAAACTTACATTCTAGTAGGGCAGTTAAATAACAAGCAAATGCATATGGTCAAGTAGTGATAAAGAAGAAAAATGTAAAGAGAGTGACCACATATAGGGAGAGGTCAAGGAAGGGCTGTCTAAGGAGGTGACACTGGAACAGAAGTCTGAACTAAGTGAGGGAACAAGGCACGTTAATTGCAGATAAGAAGGTCCCAGACAGGGAGCAGCAAACGCAAAGGCCCAAAGGCAGGAAGCTGCTTGGAGTGCCCATGAACAAAAACAAGAAGCCAGTGTGGGACTATCATGCTGCGTGTCCAAGGCTAAGGCAACATGGTGGAATGAGATGGGAGACAGGACCAGGACCTGGCTGTGCAGAGAGACAGGGTCCGTGGTGAGAACTCACTGCGTTGAAATACCAGTGACAGGTTTGGATGGACACTGTTACGTTGTTTTTTGCTGTTGTTGTTCTGTATAAAATGACACTGAGCTGTGGTGTGTTACACTTTTTATTTATTTTTATCTGCTTTGCAGCGTGTTTTGTTGATCGTATCAGTGCGTTTGGATTTCATACTGTTTGTTCTGGGCTGTCGTGTTGATTTTCAGTGTACATCATATCGTAGTTCATTTAATGAGAGACAGTGGGAGAGGCTGGGACTCCAGGAGGAGTGGTCAGCAAGAGCAAGGACCTGGAAGTCTCACACATCACATAGGGGTGGTTTCTGTGGTCTAAAGCTCCTAGGACCACCTCTCTCTTCCTTCACACCAAAGCACTCTTTCCCCAGCTCAGAAGTAGAAAAATAGTCTACAGGCACCACAATAGCTTTGGAAGAATACCACAGAATGGGGTAAAAACCACAGTCTCTCTTCTTTCATAACTTGACTACAGCCAATAGTCTCTTTGGGATCTAACACTAAAGCAACATTGAGTCCTTCAGCTGCATCCATCTCCGGGAGGGGTTGTGTCACTCAATTAAAGCCACATGATCTACTTATTTATGGTCTACTGGCTGGAAAGAGGAGAAATGAGAAAACAGCCTGTGGAACACAGCATCAGGCTCATCTATTTTCTCAGGATGATTTGCAATGTCCATTTGGTTTGAGTACTTATATAACGGTAAACTTTAATTCTTCCAGGTGCCTAGAGACAGGCCGTAACACTTTGTGAACTTCTACTGTGCCATGGATAGGCACGTGGATTTTGAATCCAGGTTATACTACTTACTGGCTCTATGATGTTTGGGTGAACTGTTTAGTTCTGTGAACCTTCACTTTCCTCTCTGTAGTATGGGAATAAGCACAGTGAATGTGTGTGTGTGTGTGCGTGCTGGGGAATGAACCCAGAGCCTCATGCATACTAAGCACACATTCTATAATTGAGCTACACCCCTAGCCCTTCATAGTGTTGATTTGAAAATACAAATTCATGTTGTGTAGAAAATTACTCCACCGAAAGCCAGATACACTCTAGGTTCTCAGTATATGGTTGCTATTATTAAATGATCATTATTCTCCGACAAGCATCAGGCATATATTATTTTTATCTAACCCTCATAGCCACTTTATGTGATACATAGCATCCCATTTTATGGAAGCTCAGAGAGATAAGAATCTTACCCAAGGTCGCCCAGCTTATAAATAACAGGATAGGATTTCAGGCATAGGTGGCTTTCCATCATCCCAAGATGCTGAGAAAAAAAATAAGGTCGCTTTGCGCAAATCGTTAGTCATTAGTATGCTTGTCTGACCCTGAGCAAAGCTCCTTGGTCAGCAACACGAGGCAGTTCAAATCCTAACTGACATGATCTGTCCACAAGTCTGAAAGAATAATTTAACATTTGCTGGCTGGTTCACCATCAAACACAGACCCTTGTTCCACACACTTGAGTATAGCTTAGATGTAGCCTGCCCTATCTACAAATAATAAAGAATACATTCATGTTCTGGCCAGGATATCATTTCTCATTAAGCTTTAAAGTGAGAACCACCATATACTAGCTGTCTGACATGGAACTTGTCACTATTATTGCTGAGTCTCTGTTCCCTCATCCATAAAATGGAATAGATGATAGTGTCAGCCCGTGAAGCTGTTGTGTGAATGAAATGAGTACATGTATATGAAGTGATCAGCACACAGACAAACATATAGGAGCTCATAGTAAGTTCATATGGTTATAGCTTGGGTTTCCGGAAGCAGACACGAGATGGAGTTCAGGATGCTAGCTGCTCCTTAGGCATTAACACCAGGACAGGAAGGGCGGTGGAGGCAAAACGTTTAGTGACAATCACCCGTGAGAGAAACGCTATGGACAGAGACATGGAGCGCGATAAGAGCCAGTAAAGTTTTGGTCAACTGGGGCACGAGCTCTGGAGCAACTTGTGTCCATCAGATTGACCAGTATCAACCCAAATGACCGGGTTGTCTCTTCCCACTTCACCCCATCACAGGATGCTCTGGAAATGGTGTGACCGCTGGACAGTTGGCTGTCTGCATCTGAATTAAGAGCTGTAGGCTGTCTGCTGACCACACTCTCCCCAGCTGTACAGCAAGGAAGTTTAGACAGCACATCTCCGTGTCTACTGCAATCACTGCCAATATCATTAGCATCCCCTTCATTTCTGTGAAAGAAATTCCACGATCACAACAAGTTATCCACAAGGGAAGTAGGGAGATGTCCCTATTTCCTGATATCACCTAGTAAGCACCATCCACGGAGCCCTGGGTCCTACCCCTATCTGAAGAGTACTTTCTGGAATGGGACATATGACTGTGGGGACAAACTCATTTTTAAGGGCACAGGCCTGTGGACCAGCAGGCCTGTCGCAATGGGCAGAGTGATCAGGCAGAAATACAATAACCAGTAGAGGAAGACAACTCCCCTGAGAGCAGGCGTTCCCTCAGCTACTCCATACTTCATGAGTCTACTGATGTCAGTGCATCGTAGAGGCTGTGACCTCAGAGAATATGCTTGCAGGTGCCAGAACATTGCACCAAGCTTCCTGGAACACAGTCTCTTGCCCTCCAGAATCTCATGGCTGGCCCCTTTCCCCACATCTCACACATAGATACACACATAACAAATATATATAGACACAAACACCCTCTCACACTAGATACAGTCGCTCATGTGTACTTACACATACAGAGATACATACAAACTTATATGAATACCAATGACCAGAGACAATTATTTATTAAATAACTACTGCCTGCTGAGAACTGGAGACACAGCAGTTAGCAGAAGTGATAATAAGCTAGCTCTTGGTGAGAATTTATTTGGGCTGGCAAGATGGAAAACTGATGAATAAGCAGTAAAATATGTTAGCCGGTGATAAGAGCAAAGGAGGAATAAAACAAAGGGGATAAGGAGTGATAAGTAGTTGTAATTTAAGACAATATTTATTTGGGCTTTTACTATGTGTCAGGCACTGTGCTAACTCTTAACATACAATATTATTTAATCCTCCTGTCTTGGTGGTATAGGTATTATAACTATCCCCATTTTGCAGATGAGAGGACTTAGATTATGTGCCTTTTTCTGGGTCACGTGAGTAGTTACTGTTAGAGTCAAGATGTACTAAAACAGTCTATTTCCAGAGCCTGAAATCTTAATATTATATATTAAATCAGACAGTGAGATAGCCCTAGGAACTAATGAAGATTCATAGCTTTGAGCAAATACGCAGGTATGCAGTTACATAAATACATAGAAGATGCAAGAAGATAGAGATGAATATAAGGCTCAACAGAAGCATATGCACAGTTAAACCCATGCATTCGCCACCACCACATACACACTTCCCAGCAGGTAAAGGGGAAATTCTATTGCCTCATTTGGGCTCCCTCTCAGCATCTTGCTAAGCCTACGAGGATGTGGCCTGGTGCAGGCTGCAGCCCCTGACTCACTTGCCTCTTGGAGTTGCAACAAATGTCTTCTTCCCTGAGGCAAACAGTACAGTTAGCCCAAGCTCATTCCTGTGAGTGGCAGGGTTAAAAAAAAAATTCAAATTAGTGGCATCCACCTTGACAGAGAGTGGGACACCAAGGATGGAAAAGAGACCAATGAGCCTCAAAATAAGTAAACATCATTTCATAACTGGGATGAAGAGGGAACAGCAAAGATGGCCACCACTCTTGGACACATCACCAGCAGGGAGGAATCTGCTGGTCAGCAACATATCCACGTAGACCTTTCATCCTTTCCAATGAATGTGTCAAACATCCTCCAATTTATCATTCTCTCAAACCTTCTCAAATAAACCTTTACTCATGACTTACCAATGACCACTGACATCAGAGTTTTAAGACATTATCCTTTGATTCAATCGACCGCACCATTTCATAGGTGCCCAAACTGAGGCACAGAAAACGGAAGTGTGCTTACTCAGGGTGAACAGAGCCAATGCAAGAGAACAAGAATTGAACTTGGACTTCAAGTTTCCCAGTCTACATTTTAGCTGCTTCTTAACAAATGAACTACTTTTACGCAACATGATCAGTAGAGGGACAAAAACAAGTCCACCACTGTTGCCACTCCCCTTCCATTTCTATCTGCTAATCATTTTGACATGTTGCTAACTTTAACATGTGATCTGCATGTGATAGGTATTTCGTAATTTTCATGTACAAGCACCTCTCATAAGTTATTTTATCCAATCTGCACCACAACCCCAGGAGGTTGATATTATTATTACCCCCAGTAGACAGAGGAGATTGAGGTGTGGGGAGGTTGCACAGCTATCTGGGGAAATGGTTTGTATGTGTAGCACCAGAGTTAGAACTCAGAATTTTTCTGACTTAACTTGTGTATCTGGCCATTGATGTATATTTCTTCTTCCACAGATTAATGGTCAAGGAAAGGATACCAGATTCAGAGTCAGATCCTGATTAACATTTGGTTCAGCCAAATGCCTGTTCTGTGATTTGGGGAAGATTGCGACAAATCCAAGATTCAGTTTCCTTTTATATAAAATAGGGAGTGTTGCCACATTTCTAAATTTAAGACACATTGTTTTTACTTTTTAAAATACTTCTCAAATTAGAGTGTAACATACAATTGATTTAGGCATTTAAAATGTTGATTTTCCACTCTTTGGTTTCTAAATTGATGGTGCATCTTATAATCTGTAGCATTTTAGAATAAAGAAGAGAGAGCAATAAGGCCTCACTTGAGGATGATGACTGATTAGTTTTAAATTTCCATTGGTTTAACACTTGGTTAGTTTGGGACAGGTTTCATTCATTCCTTCATGAATCAAGTATATACTGAGTGCTTGTGACACCACAGACATTGTAGCAGCCAGAGGTATATAATGAGGAAGAAGACAAACAGAATTACTGCCTTTGTAAAGTATTTAGTTTAACAGAATATTTTTTAGATGCTAATTAAAGCATTCAGATACCAATGCAATATCCATCAGAGGGACATCAGTGGGAAGAGCATAATAAAGACTTCCAAAAAATGGCTCTTTCACAAAAACTGAAAATACTAGTAAAAATTGTCAAAATCAACCTTTTCAGAACTTCAGAAATTAACCAAATGATTTCAAAATCTAAGGAGCTTTTATTTATGAAAACCAGCTAGACATTGTTAAGAGCAAAAAGGCCAGTGGCATTTGCACTGGCCCTGTCCCCATGCCCTTTCTCAGCTTTACAGTAGCCTTGGAAACTGAAAATGTGGTAAAAATCAGTCTGCAAATGTGGTAAAAATCAGGAGCCTGGCAGTCACTGAAGCAGGCAAACAGGTTTGGAGCTCTTTATGAGAATGGTTCCCAGCTAATTGTCATTATTGATATATCTGACAGTTCTTTGAAAACACTGGTGCACAGGGCTGGTATTTATTCAAACAGACTCAGAGATTTGCACCCAACAACCTTTTCCCTGGAGGCATTTGTCAAAAACAGTAAGAGGCAGTTGTTGAACACAATCAAGGCAGCAATAAAGATTTGTGCAAAAAGAGTTGAAAAAATTTAAAAGGAAGAGATGAGGAATGAGGTGTCTGTAGACAGTTTTGAAAATCTCGATACAACCTTGCAAATTTAGATGTCCACACACATGCACAAGACAGTGTGCACACCCAGGGATCTACATATAGTCAAGTGCAGACTGAAAAGTCCCTTGGCTTCCACAGTTGGCTGATCTTGAGTCTCTGCCCAGATAGGAAGTGAGAACTAAGGCAGAGATGTAAAAAATAAAGTTCAGATAACTAAAAATAAATTATGAAAGTGAAGCTATTACTACTGATCCTACAGAAACAAAACAAATTATAAGGGAGAATTATGAACAATTATATGCCAACACATTAGAAAACTCAGATGAAATGGGTACATTCCTAGAAAGAGATAAATTACTGACATTGACTCAAAAAGAGATTTAGTTAATAATAAAAAAAAATCCACATGAAACAAATCTCAGACCCAGATGAGATTGATGAGTTCTACCAACATTTAAAGAGGAAATAATGACAATCTGTAACAAGGGTTTCAAAAGAGAGAGATGCTTTTCAACTCTTTCTGTTAGGTAGATATGATTCTCATACCAAAATCAGACAGAGATATGAGAAGAAATGAAAACTATAAACCAATATCCCCCATGAATACAGATGCAAAACCCTCAACACAGTACTAAAAACAATATAATCTGCAAAATATATGAAGGATTTTATACTATGACTAAATGAGATGTATCCCAAGAATATAAGATAGGTTGACTACATGAAAATCAGTACACTATGTCATATCAACAGAATTAAACAGAAAGCCCACGATTATTTGAATAGATGAAGAAAAGGCATCAGAGAAATCAAGCATTAGCTCACAACAAAAACACTCAGTAAATTAGAATAGAAGGGAGCATCTTCAACCTGGTAAAAGATATCTACAAACAGAAACAAAAACAAACAAAAAATAAAAATATAACAAACAAACAAAAACAATGAAAGCCAACATTGTGCTTAATGTTGAAAGACTGCATACTTCCTCCTTAACATTGAGACAAAAATGTCCACTCTTGTCTTTTCTATTCAACATTGTATAGCATTTTTAACCATAACAAAGAGACAAAAACAAACAAACAAACAAACAAATGACATCCAAATTAGAAAGAGAACAAAACTGGTACCCCAGTATCTGTTTACGGATGACATGGCCTAGGACACAGATGATCCTAAGTCATGAATTTTTAGAATGGCTAAAGCTAATAGATTATTTCAGCAAAGGAACAAGATACAAGATAAATATGCAAAAATGAATTCTATTCTTATATAACAGCATTGAATAATCCTAAAAAGAAACTAAGAAAACAATTCCATTAGCACTGACTAAAGAAAATTCCTTAGATTTAACAAAAAATTATAAGACTTGTACATTTAAAAACTACAAAATATTGAAAACAACTACAAAAAAACCTAAAAACATAAAAAGCTATCCTATATTTATTTATGAAAAGACTAAATATTTCTAAAATGGAAATATTGCCTAAATTGATCTAAAGATTCAATTCAACTTCTATCAAAATTCTAGGTCCCATTTTTGCAGCAGTCTATAAACTTATTCTAAAATTTATAAGGAAATGCAAGGGGCCATAGACAAAATAATCTTTTAAAAAGGAACAAAATTAGAGAACTTACATTTCCAAATTTCAAAATTACAGCAACAAAAATCAGGTACCCACCCTAATAGAAGATGTCTATTTGAGAGATTAGTGATCATGTTGTTTAGAAAAATATAAGAAGAGGTAGAATATCATACATTTACTTTTAAAACTTCTGCTTATAATGGTCCACATCACTTCTGTTCACATTCCATTGGCCTAAGCAAGTAATATGACCAAGCTTGATATCAGTGATCAAACATATATAATCCTTCCTTAGGCAAGGAGTGTAAATATTTTAGCAATAATATTCATAATCATTACCAACAATAATATTTTATATTTCAGATAGAGGGATGGCATAAATAATTTGGGGTCTAGTCACAACAAATGCATATATTGGGACAATTCTCTTCGCTCTCCACTCCCTATAAGTGAATGTGGCATTAATTTAAGAACAAATATGAAGTTTGAAATCTAAATGAATGACTGGCATTTGGCTCCAGAATAAAAAAGAACTGACAGGTTACCAATACCTGGTAAGCTCATTCCTGAGTGCTTAGTTGCTTTCAATACTCAACTTTCTGCCTTAACAGATAAGCCCATAGATTACTCCCTGGGAATCTGAGCAACAGCACATCTAAGCTACCCACAGGCTGCTATGCTTGTCTGTAGTGGAATAAGGAATCCTCATTCCTCAACTATTCCAGGTGACTATTTCAGCTCTTGAGGGTCTACTGCACTCACCACTGGTATGCATGTCCTCATTGGGTAGTAAGAAGCTACAACCTTTTCCTCTCCTTTGCCCATTGGAAAGATGGAGGTGGAATACAGGCTATTTGCTGATGTACTTTCTCTTTGGGTATCTGTTTTCTTGATATAAAACCACCATCATTTACAGAATAAGGGATATACCTTCTGCTCCACCTCTACAAACAGAAATTTAGTTTATAATCAGCCTAAGAGAAACAGATCTGTTTGTTTACAAGCACAGTCCTGCTTACAATTTCCGCTACTTTAATTTTGCTTGGGCTCTATAGAAAAGCAAACCCTGCTTGTAGAGGTGAGGACTGGAATGGCCTCGGGAACATCAGGGAGGTGGGTGGGCTGACTTGGGATTCCCCACCTGGCCCTGGATATGCCAGCTTCTGAGAAGCCTGTAGTCACAGAAGTGTGTTGACATCATGTTCACACTTTCCGAGGGCTCTGCCAGAGAATCAGCGGGCTCCGGGAGGGGAGAAAGAGGTGTTAAAGCGAAGCCTCCTTTTGAAAGGGCACATCTCCTGTGCCTGTAGCAACAGAGAACCATTTCTAGGAACTGCAGATAACGAAGGCATATCCAAGATGTTCCACTATGTTCATGATTAAGAAAATGCTATTCAAAATAGCACTGAGATCAGATTATTTAGCTACCAAACTGAAGAAATGGAAATGATTGCTAAAACCCAGTGTGGGTGAGTATGAGCAAATAGGTGTTCTCGCTCACTGCTGAAGGTACATGAATCAGTGTGGCTTCTTCAAAGAGCAACGGGAAATACATGTCACAGTGAAGAAAAAGTGCTTTTCCTTTGGCCCAGGAATCAATCCGCTGTGCACACATCTTATAGATACCTTTTTTTTTTTAACAATAGTAGAATAAACAAACATGGTGAATCTCTGTAATAAGAGCACCTAAGTTATTTAAAACACTGAAATGTAGCTGGCATGAGAAAATGTTCAACACACATTGCTAAGCATTAAATGCAGACAGAAAATGATTCCCTTAGATGAGAGTTTTTCAGCTTTGGCCAAAGTGACATTTTTGGGTCAGGGGAGTCTTTGCTGGGGTGGGGGGCTTGTCCTGTGTATTGCAGGATGTTTAGTAGAATCTGTGACTTCTGCCCATGAAGTAACAGTAGTGACTGCCCCAGCTCCTGACTAGATCTGAAATGTTTCCAGATATTGCCAAATACTACCTGTGGGGAAAGGCATGGGGGATGCGAGACCATCCCTGATGGCAGCACCGCCCTGGATGCATGAAGCTTATGAGCTATGAGAGCTTGTGTTTGCACAGATCGTTTCTCGACTAGCCACAGACTCATTAGCAGTAGCTGTCTTTACACAGTGGGGCTGGGATCTCAGGTGGGAGAGAGACGCATGTTCCACTGTAAAGGCTCTCTACTGTTTGAGTTTTCCATGTGTAAATGATTTTTAAAATCAGAGAAAAGATAAACTACACAATGATATCTCTGTGAAGTGTTTAGAGTGCAGAGAGTAAGAACATTTTTTAAATGCTGTTTTGACTCAAAGAACCCAGCATTTTTCTCTCTTGGAGTTTGATGGCGGAATGTGTACAAGGTAAAGAGGGAACAGTTTCTGGGCAATGGCAACAGGAGCTGCAGCTATTCATCATGGGCCACAGATATTCTCTGAGACATAAATAGATTCTCTGGAGTCACAATCAAACAAATTTGGGAAACTGGCTTGGTGGGAAAAGTATGTAGGGGCCTTCGGAGCAAAAATGGATTCAGGTTTCAAACTAAGATTTGCCTTGTATTTGTCACGTGACCTTGCTCAACTTATCTCTTTGAGCATCTGTTTCCTCTTTGTAAAATGAGCATAAAATACCAAGTTCAGAGAAGTTTTGCGAGGGCCACACAATTATGCGAAGTATTTACTAGTTAACCAACACTAAAAAAGTATCGTCTAATGTACTCTGTCTCCAGGTTTTGGGCTCTTATTTCAGACCTACCAAAGAAGTACCATAACCATTCTGGTTGATTTTCTTATTTTCTCTTATGTTAGAATTATTCACATTGTCCAGCACTTTGACACTTTAAAAATATTTTCCTGCACATTATTTTATTAAACACTAATCCTGTGAGAAGAACACCAGTGTTCCCATTTGATAGATGAGAACACTGATGCTGAGCAGAAATATCCACTCAGCTAAAAGCTGGGATGGGGGGCAGAGTGAGAACATTAGTATAGCATAGCCAAGCCTGAGTCTCTACTCTCCTTCCTCCCAGGCAGGGATCCAGAAAGAAACCACTTTGGAAAGTAAATGGGAAAGGCAAAGCACTGTTTAAATGTTACAATTTAAACACCTATAGTGTAACATACAGATTCCCCATGAGCAGAAGCTCCTCAATGACAAGGACTTTGTTTTGTTGCTTGGTGTAGCTGCTACATCTGTGGAAGGATGCTCAACATAGATATTTTAGATCCAAGACTTCTGTTAGTTTTAATGCATATATTCATTGCACCAATGCAGGCATAGCTATTTAACACTTACTATGTGCTGTACTCCACTGATAGGTACTGGGGATTTTACAGGGAGCTGGTCACTCTGGGACCTGGTGCTCACTCTCAGGGAATATAATCTACTTGAGGTATAGACAAAAGACAGAAAAAGTGGGCTGTGAGTGAGCAGAGAAGGGGAGACTGCACCAGGCTTAAGAATTGAGGAAAGGCATTTGAGAGACACTCAGGAGCTGTGCTGAGCTAATAGTAGACAGACAAACCACGGGAAAGGATGACTGAAACAGGAAGGGGCAGACCAGGAAAGGACACGGAGTAGCCAGTGGCATGCTCCATGAAGGAAGATCACAGCAACAGCAACAACATTGATAGTTAAGCAATTCATACTGCCTAGCATAATGCTCAGCTCTTTATATTTATTTTTACTTAGCCAGTACTCTACCGGGTTGACTAGTACATGCCACATGTGGCTGTAAGTGATTTAAAAATGTTTGTTAACATTCATTTTCACAAGACCCCTAGAAGGAAGGCTTTATTGCCTTTTCCATTTTATAGATGAGCCGACCGAAGGTTAGTAGAGATGAAAAAATTTCTCAAGATTACTCAAGGTGAAGCACAGACAGGATCTACAGACTTTGACATCGCTCCCCCAATATTTATGTTATACTCTTCCTGATTTTTAGAGTCACCTAGTCAGTAACCCCTTTGACAGGTCCATTTAGATGTTTAACAGGCATAGAAGCTAAGGATTCCTTTCACCCAACACAAATGCACATATTTATCCCACACACCCTCCCCGCCGTGTACACACAATCTATGCATACAATTTCTAGTGACTGCCAGTTAAGAATACCTTTCCTGAGAAGAAAACAGGGGGCCCTCCAGCACGGTGGTCAAAAGCTTGTTTGTGCAATCAGGCAAACCTGATTCTAGCTAGTAGATGGCAGATCGTGGGATTCTCAGCTTCCGAAACTGTATGAGTCAATTCCTAGTAATCAATTTCCATATATACATATACATGTACACCTATAATTACACACACTCATACGCATCCACACATATATATATGTGCATACAGATATCTATATATAAATACAGCTACATATAGATATAAATCCAGCTACATATAGATATAAATCTCCTTTCTTTCCAGAGAAATTTGATATATATATAGTTTTGAATATTTTTAATTGGATTTCAGCAGGATTCCATGATGCAGAGACCTGCTGTGCAAGTCAGAGAGGTAAACTCCAGATGAAAACTTTGTTACCTGGACTGCCCGGCCATGCTGGGTGCAGAGTGCTGCTGAAGGACCTAATTCTGTGATACTCACAGGTTTTGATCCTTATTGCTTTTTAATAAGTTAAAAACAGCATGCGGTTCTCTGTGTATAAATGTATTCTCCAGGTCTCTTGGTTTGACTGAATATGAAAAAAAAAAAAAAGAAGTCTCTTCCTCAATCCTAGTCCCTCTTGGGGATATCTCTTCAGTATAAAAGAATAATCCCATCATTTAAAGTGGAGATACCTGCCCTGTGTCCCCTCTGACCCTACAAAGCCTCTGGAGCTGGATTAGATGATGTCTGAGGCCTTATATTATTTAGGAACAGAACTCACATGGATTTAGGTCAAAGCAAGAATGACATGACTGACATACTTGAAGAGTTCAGAGACTATTCTAACACAGAATTATCCCAGTTCAGGTACAGCAGGTTCTGGACATTCAAACAATGGCATGAAGCTTAGTTTCTGCTAAGGTGTGGATGAGGTTTGTAGCTTAGTTTCATGTGCCAAAAGCTTGGTCTCCAGTGTGGTAATGTTGAGGGGAACTGTTAGGAAGTGGAGCCTAATAAAGTTGGCAAGTCATCCAGGGCACTGCCCTTAAATGGGATTAAGGTAGTTCTTGTGGGACCCTGAGTTAGTTCCCACAAGAGAGATTGTTAGAAACGAATGAGCACAGCCCCTCCCTGCTCTTTGGCTTCCTGCCTCTCCATGTGGTCTCTCCTTATGTGCTCTCTCCATGATGCCATCTGCCATGAAGTGACACAGTCAAGTGGCAAACTCTCACCGGTTCCTACACTACGCTGTTTGGACTTTCAAATTCCAAAACTATGAGCCAAATCAACCATTTTTCTTTATAAGTGATCCAGCTTCAGATATTTTGTTATAGTAATAGAAAATGGACCAATACAGCCTTTCCCATCCCTTGACTCCATTTTATTTTGTGTTGGTTATATTCCAAGAGAGGTTCTTTCCATGTGTTGACAGAATGACTGCAAATATGAGAAACCCCAGCATATATAAAGGTCTAGTACAGCCATTCCCAGCAAAGTTTCTGGAATATGTTGTAGCCCTGCCTAAGTCCTGATCCATCTCTGAAACGACCGCTGTGTCCAGGAAAATGTAGGCCTTGACTTACCCAGCCTTCACCATGTGCCATCCCTGAGATGACAGCAAAATCAACTCCCCTGAACCAGATGGAGAAATTACAGGATGGGCTCTTTTACCCATGGCACTTACGTACATGATGCACTTAATACATTTGTTTTATTTTCCTGTTTTTCTCTTCTTCCAGACTGTAAGCAGCACAAGCGCTTGGACTTCCTAATATGTCTCAAGACCAGGGTCTGGCACAATGTCTGAAACATATGGGTATGCAATGATTATTTGATATTGAAAATGAATGGGCATTCAACAACAGTTCAATGACTTGTAGGCACACTTTATATTCTAATCATTTAGTCTAAGGTCTGTCCTACAGCTCAAAAATACTTGTCCTGGGGCTGGGGATTTAGCTCAGTGGTTAGAGTGCTCGCCTTGCAGGCACAAGGCCCTGAGTTCGATTCCCAGCACCAAAAAAAAAAACCAAAAACCCAAAAAAATACTTGTCCAATGAATGAGTAGTTAGTTCCTCTGAGGATAAGAATTATATCTGATCACCACTTGTGATGAGCAAAGTACACATTAAGTGTCCCATTAATTAATGTTAGATAAGCAAATGTTTTAGTAAATGAGGCTGAATTTCTACCGCTGGTGAGATCCATCCTCCATCAACTCTAGGCGCCCAGTGTCAGGTTCAGTAATCTCTAGCTTCTAGGGACTCAAGGCATCTCCAGCCAGGGAGGTGTTCCTCACCTATTCCCCAGAGAGTGTCCAGAGGACGGGTACATGGTGATGAGATAGTGGGTTGGAATATAAAGAAATGGCAAGAAGGAGACAAAGGAGTTCACTCCGAGTTCACATCTATCTTATTATGGAAGGAAGTGGGAAAGAGAAGAAAGTTTTCGTGAATAATGCTGCATATTAAAATGCTGCTCTCTCTGATGGTGATTAAGATAGATGCAGCGTCATACTGACTTTCAGGGGGAGTGGGAGTGTAGCTGACAATTTTCTCATCAGAGTTTTTCATGAAGAAGGAGCAACTCCCGGGTCCCCCCGCTTCCCTCCTCCTGCTCCAGCCTGCCTTCCCGCGGAGCTTCTGGCTGCTACGAAGGCACTGGGGGAGGAATTCATCAGGGGCTGACAAGTGGCAAATGACATTAACTTCCAACTGTACTAAAGGATTCTAGGACTGCGGGGATGCGCCTTATTCCCCTCTCTCTGTTCCCAGCCCCTGTGCCTAACAACGGGGGCCTGGATACTGGTAGGCACATGGTACTTTGAGTCATTCTATGGTGGGCATCTGTCATTTATGTCTGTCCCACGTCCATTTCCTCTTCTATTACCAAATGCCTTTGTTTTTAATTTTGGAGAACCATTCCCCTGCCTCAATCTATGTGGTTCTTGGGATCAAATCAGCTAATTTTGTAAAGTTCTTAAAATACTTGCTCAACAAGTATCAGTTATCATGATAACTAATATAGCATTATATTACCATAATTCATGAAACACTCATGAAATACAATAGCATAAATAAATTTTCGGAGTGCATGAAGGAGCTCTTTTAGATTAAAACTTCTTAACTAATGTTTTAAAAGAACTAAATAAGCATAAGCATTGAAGGATAAAATCAAGATTTCAGAGGAAGTAGAACCAAATGACAAAGATACACAGACACATACATATGCTTAATTTGAGCATGGATCCAAGAGATCCAATTTTTTCATTGAAAAGAGTTCTCAAAAAATAGACCAAAGATTACAAAGAAAATTGTTAAAGAAAAAAAATGCAAGAAAATTTCCCAGTTGTGAAAAATATTATTCAGTTTAAAAGATATTCTTTCTACTGTAGTGCTGAAAAGAAAAAAAATGGAAAAAATGTCAAATAGAGATATATTATCATTATGTTTTAAAACAAGGAGGGTAAAGAGAAAAATTTTAAATGCATTGGAAGAGAAAAACAGAAGGCAATGTACAGAGTATTGGAAATTTGTATGATATTTGAATTTCTCAATAGTGATGTCAAAATCTTGACTAATAATGGTTTTCAGATTAGAATTTCATCCCTATCTGAACAATAGATCAAGTAGGAGGGGGAGCCTAAATTCTTTTTCAACTCCACAAGTTCTTGAAAGGCTATGGGACAATGTGTTGTACTACAATGAAAGAATAAGCCAGAAGAGAGCAAAATAAAATTCCTAAGGAAGGAATATGAGTGGAGAATAGAGGCAATGGTAATTTCCAGAATGGCTTTGAAGAGAAGTCCCTAATGATAGCTGGAAAGTAGACCTAGGTATGGAAGCAGGTAGTGCACAGACAGAAAGACTAAGGTTTCTTAGAAAAGATTTCACAGGTAAACTCTGGGGAGTCTGATTGTTGCCAAATTTTGAGCTTAGACATTCTGTGCATTTTTTTTTCTTGGAGAGAATTTTCACCAAATTTGCAAAGCTGAATTTCACTCTAATGGTTGAGAACTATTGAAACCAAGGGTTGAAAGGAATGAGGAATAAAAGTTTGCTGGTGTCTATTTATAGCCACCTGCTGTCAGTGACTGTGTGCTGTGCTACCAGGTCAGGTGTGTGGCAGGGCAACTTCCCTGGGAGTGAAGGTTTATTGGC
>PVJO010004730.1:0-106484 GCA_004026905.1 Hystrix cristata
TCCCCAGAGCGTTTTAAATTTTTTTATTTCGAGACATGGTCTTGCTAAATTGCTAAGTTGCCCGTGCTAGGCTCAAACTTGAGACCCTTCTGCCTCAGCATCTCAAAGTGTTGGGATTGTAGGTGTGGATCATCATTCCTGGCCTAAATTTTTAAAAATATTGTTTATTAATTCTTGCTAACCCACTTGGAGCAGAAGCAAAAATTGTCTTTGGTAAAAATGACAAAATCAGCTCCCTCATTCAGTGTGCCTTTTACAGTATGTCCTTTGGAAATGAAAAGGAGGAATTTGTTTTTGAACTGAGAAAACTGGGAATTCTTTTCAAATATAGTCCTATCGATAAGCAAGGGATATTTCGGTCCTTTAAAGATGATGACATTGGTATTGCCAAGAAATGTACCGACATATTCTTTGCCACTTGCTAAATGCCAAGAAAACTCTAAACATTCTGCCCCCACATAAACTCACTGACTGCTATCAAAAGCGAGCAATGGACAGAGAGACCTGCCCTGTGAGTGAGCGCTGTGTGTGGGGGAAGATCCAAGAGCAGCCACCTACCGTTTATGATTATGCTTGTTACAAAAAATGACTGTTTCAATCTCAGCAATAATTCTGATTTTAACATCACCTTTCTCATTGCACAATAACCCTGAGAAAGTGATGACACTAATAAAAGCAGGTCTTCAGTTACTCTCACGTTTTAGTGTACGGGGAATTACACCTCTTAGGTTGCACCCACCATTTGGATTTTGTATTGGGAAAATAAAGAAATATGATGACTTATTGAGGCCCTTTGGGGAGGGAAACAAAGAAAGATGCAGGTGTTGTGTGACCATTTCAGGGTGGAGAGACAGTTTAGTTTAATAGTTAGAAGTTTAATAGTTGAAATTAGGTAGCCTGACTCCCAGGGCTGACATACCTAATGTATGAATTTGTAAGGATCACTCATTCTCTTGCAACGTCAGTTTCTTTACCTTTAAAATGGGCCATATACTCATTATTGATCTCATAAAAATGTGGTGAAGGACAATGAGGTTGTTTATATAAAGTACTTGATATAGAGAGATGATTAACAGTACTCTCATCATCCTTGTCATCTTAGAGAGATCTTGTGATTCATTTTGAATCCTGTATTCAAGAAGGGGGAATCTGATTTATATAGCCCCATTTCACAGACCCCTAGAAACATGTTCTATTTTAGATTCTCGGTTTTAGTAAATACATCTGTCAGATGCTTACTGATTCTTGATCTTAATGCTTATAATGGATGCCAGTTATCAATAGTTTTTAAACAAAGAACTTTGGAAAAACAACAAAAGGAATTCATCGATTCAATTCAGATCAAAATAAATAGAAATGACTTATATGTAATATCTGAACACAAGTGAATATATGGGCTGATCTTACATGTACTTTTTTTTTAAACAAAACGATCAAAATTTGAGGAATGATTCATTTGTTGGCTTTTAAAGAGATCTTTTGGGTGGAACAGGAAGATTGGAATTAGGCAGAACTTTTGGCACCACCTCCAAAATGATACTTTGTCAGTCACTTCGTTGCTTATGCTTAAAATGCTACATGAAATTCAACACAGGTGAGGTAAGGGCACATAGTCTCTGGCTGCATACTTGTTTTTCAAGCACTGTACATTGCATGCCCCACAGCTTTAGGCTGTGATGTCTACAAATAATGCTCCAAAGTATTTCTTCTTATAAGGAAATAATGAAATAAAGATGAAATGGTGATCACAGCCAAAAGCAAAGCTTTGACATTCTTTCTTGAACAAAAAAAAACCCCAAACCCAAACCACCACCACCAAAACCAAAATCAATCACTTTGCTATTTTCTAAATTTTATTTTTTGTACCTTCAACTTGTTCCCTGTTTATCAGTTGCCTAAACAGTTGTCTAAAATTAGGACAATTTTGAATTTTCATATTATTTTGATACTTAGTCAATTGCCTTATCTACCTTGGTTTTCAGAAAACATTTTAACTACAGAAACTTCTCTGACTTAATCATCAATTCTGCCTAGAAGTATCCTACACAGTAATTTTATAGGAGAAAATTGTATAGGAGAAAATTTCTAAAATAGTCCTCATGTCAATGTGGCAGATTGAGTTGGAACAACTTCCTTTCTATTTCAAACACTTGGATCATGTTGATCATACACTACAATAACATAGAATTAGAGTGGGGAAGAAATCAGAGTTAAAATAGTCTAAGATCCTTTAGTTATTCAGAGGAGAACAGAGATATTGATTAACTTTAAATCCTGTTAAGTAGCCATGTTAAAATTTTAAAGTTAGCTACTAATAGAAAAAGAGTACATAATTTATAAAGAAGCAAGTGGTTGGAAGGATTAAAAAAAAGAAAGCTGGGCAGTTTAATCCAGTAGAGAACAGAAAAAGACAAAATATGACCTATAAATAGCAAGCAGAAAACATAAATTAATGACAAAAAATAAATTTATCAGAAATTAGTTTACATAAAAAAGAAAATTAAATTATATAGTATATAAAAGATACATGTAAAGAAATTTAACTGAGGAATATTAAAATATACAATTTAAAAATTTGGTAGATAACACTGAACCAAAGAAAGTTACTGTAGCAATATAAATATTAGACAAACTAGAGTTAAATGCACACTTATTAATAGGGATATTGTCAGTACTTGATAGAAAAAGGAAAATATCACCAAAAGTATAAAGCAGTTATACACTTATGTGCAATTACAACATAGTCTCAAAATACAGAAAACAGATACTTCTTTTATTGTACGAAAAAGTTTCAAATCTATCATTATAGAAGTTTGTTAGAAACTTCTTTCATCAGACAAACATTAATATAGGAACTAAATGTTGAAACTCAAATCTTAGCAAATTTATACTCTTCAACAGCACATGTGAACCATTACAAAAATTTGTCACATAATGGACCACAGGGATATCTTAGGAATTCAGAACAATTTATCAAGAGATATTCAAAATCGTAAAATAAATTTAGAAATAAAGTGAGTCAAAAGAAAATTTTAAAATAATTTATCTTATTATCAGACATAAACATTATTAATATCTGCTATGTAGATTCTGTTATTTTCATGGCACAAACTGCTAAATGTTCACAGAATGCATTCTCCTCTTTCCTGTGTGGTTGACCACCACTTAAGAGACCACAGTCCCCTTCTGAGCATAACAGACACGTGGTGTCCAGCTTCTTACACAGCTTTCTTACAGTGTGAATTATGGGACTAGCTGACGAGCTAACTTGAGCGATGTGGGTGTAGATAGCTCCTGTATAGTACCTATGACAAGGATCTATGAATTTAAGAACCCAGACTGACACAGCATAGGAAGGTATATGTGCGTGTGCATTTTTCTGAGGATTTATAACTTTCATCAGATCTCTGAATCTGTATCCCTCCCCCCAAAAAAGTTAAAGTTAAAATCTGTGCTCTAAAGGATAGTGAAGTATCAAGATAGAAGAAACATCTGTGTTCTTGTAGAGTTTCCTGGGGCCCAGTTGCTGCATATGTTCTAGTCCACATAGATGCTATATGAGTGAAAAATTAGTCTCCATCTTGTTTAAATTGCTGTGTTTTGGAGTTTCTTTGTTACGGCAGTTTGATCTGTATACTAGAGAATTATTTTTAAAAATTAAATATGATCATAAATCTACTTTAGAATCTGGTTTTAAATGAATGGCATGCACTTTTTTATGTCACTATAATGTTTTGTATAATTTCAGATATGATTCCCATTTTTTACATGGATTGACCTTAATTTGAAGATTTCCTTTTTGTTAGATTCTTAAGTTGTTTCCATTTTTTTGTCTTGGGTAAAAATTGTTGAGTTTATAAGCATTGCTGAGTTGCTAAATCATTATTCACATTTTTTATTATTTGTTATGAGTAAATATGTAGAGGCAAAATGGCATTTTGGTTTGTTCAGTCCTTTATTTCCTTCATTATACATTAATATTATTGAAAAGTCTATTACATAGCTGGTATTTCATTCCATATCAACAACTAGACCAGTTCTAATTTATGCTGAGTTGCCCACCCAGTCCATCAGTGAATTTGAATTTTACTGAACACTGACACCAGAATCACAACTGTAAATCATGTTAATATCCCTATCAACTTGGAAGCGTGAAACCACAGCATCTTTTCTTAGAAAGGAATTGATGTCATTTTCCTGGTCTGGCATGCTAGATTATTCAGAGTTATTATTATCTTTTTTCTTTAGTATTTTACTTTTAAAGTTAAGATTCTCTTTTACCATGAACTTTCTTAGAAATATAGGACTTTTCTGCTAATAATACTTAGGAATTAGAAACATAGACATACTTATATCTTCTTTTATGATTAATTGGGAAATATCAGAAGAATAAATTTGTTCCATTTTGTTTAGAAAGACATCTTCTCTGGTATCCAAAGAAATAAGATCAGTGTCTCAAAGAGATATATGTACCCTTTGTGTTTAATGCAACTTTATTCACAAGAGTGAAAACATGAAATCAAGCTGTTGACACATACACACATATATACACATACATCAGCTTTATATATTATATATATGGTATGATACATATATATATATGATAGGGGATATATAAAATAAAATGTTATTCAGCCATAAAGAAAGACGAAATCCTGCCATTTGCAACAAGATGGATGAACCTGGCTGGTCATTATGGTAAGTGCAGTACAGACGGATTGATATTGTATCTCACTTATTTGTGGAGTCAAAAAAGTCAAGCTCCTGGAAGCAGAGAGTAGAATGGTGGTTCCAATAGCCTTGGGGCCTGATTTGGGGTTTAGGCCACAGCTTTGGCACAAAGTTGTATAATTTGGTGGAAATCAGTGAAACTTTCCGAGCTTCAATTACATTATCTCTATTCTTATATTTATACTCTTAGAAGAGGGCAAAGACCATTCTGTCTGTCCTATTTACTTTATGAGTCATTAGTATTTTTCAAAGTAATAATGAAAGTGAAAATTCCATTAATGTCACTATCATCCTAGTTCTCCTAAAAATCTTAACTTTTCTCTAATTATACATTCTGGGTTGTAGTCCTTGGTTTTATTGTCTTTGATTGTAACAACTTCTCATGAAAATACTTCTGTTTAAATATTGAAATCTGAAAAGTTTTGAGGAAGTAAATCACCATGAAGAAGTAGGGTAGGTTACTTCACCTTCTGACCTTTAAATGTCCTTACCTGTGAGATTAAAACGTTCACAAATTAATTGGCCTACAAAATCATCTGAGGAGCTTTCTAAATTATAAACTCCTGGCCCCTATCCTAGACCTATCAAATATGAATCATAGAAAATAATCATGGAGAACAGGAACATTTACAGTGAAAATGCTGCAATTCTAGTTATAGTGAGAGAGATAGTTCCGATCTGTAAAATGCTAAAATTAATGCCAGTTTTCAAAAGCTTTCTAGATTATCTGGATGTATGACTCAAAATTATTTCCTTTAATTCTCTATTAATCCTACAGTGCCTAGCTTCAAATGAGAACCTATCTGCTGCCTTGTATACATCATATGCCTAGTATATATCTAAGGACACATGCTATCCATTAAGATGATATTTAAGTAATAATAACAAAAGTAGTAAACATATTGGATGAGCTCAGCGTGTCTATCTTTGGGACAAAAGAATGTGACATGATATCAAATTAGTTACAGTGTAACTCCTTTAATTGATAGGACATAATGGATGAACATATCAGAATTAACTTTAAAGCCCCCAGTAAGCGGTTCCTCAAAGCATACTTTTGAAAGATTTTTGGCAGTTTCCATTAATAATTGGATATTTTCACTCTAAGTCTTAATTATTATGCTTAATGATAAAATAAAAACTTGAGAAAATGGAAAATACAAAATAAAAATCATTATTTGGTGCTGTAGAACACATATTTAGCTCTTAGTGAATTCAGACTATTAAGAAAGAGTTGACTTATAGAGGACTCTACGGACATAGAGAAAATGACTACACATTATTCCTGATAGTAGGTGTTATCATCCAGCAAAACAGGGTTCACTTCTTTCTTTACTTCCAGCCTTACTTTATATTTTAACAGAAAAGCAGAGGATATGTTAAGAAACAATAAAGTTTATTCTCTATTGAGTTATTGGTTAGCATAACAGTGTTGGAATGACAAAGGATTAGTTTTTCTTTTTTTACCGATTTTATTTATTTCAGATTCAAAAACCATAAATGGTTTGGTAAAAGACTTTACTGGACATTTGGACATTTGTTAGTTAAAAATAATGATGAGGTTGTGCCTGAAATGAATATTACAAGGCTTGGGGTAATCCTTTTATTTTGAAATTTCAGATGGGTTCCATAATTACCTCAGGCATTTTTCTCTCTCTGAGTATAACATTAACAGTGTGATTCCCAGAACATACTGATGATAAAGTAAAATCACTCTACTCATTAAAAGAGAGGAAGCACAGATGGCCATTATTAATGATGAGGACAGGGGACAATAATCATGAACACTCTGAAGCTTAAAAACAAGTATTAAAATGACTATAGTATTAATCATTCTGGAGGCATAGATTATACCCATATACACCAACACCAGATAAAAAGCAGAAACAAAAGCCTTCATTGTTGTTTTGACCACATCTGACTCTATGGGTCATAGACTGACTTTGTTATTTTCCTAACAATTCTAAATGAGTGAATTTAATTTAAGAATACCTACCACCACCAATTTACAACTTAAAAAAAATACAAATATTTACTAATTTCATTTCTCCCAGAGATAAGTCTTAATTGCAATGCTTAAGAGGAAATTAACATAAAAATATAAAGCTTTTTAAATAGATAATTTAAGTTGAAGTTGTTTTTTCAAGAAATTAAGACAGAGGGCCTATAATTTCTTGACCACAGCACTTTTACTAATATCTAGGTGAACTAATTCAAACAAAGCCGGACTCAAAACAATTCATTTTTCCAACTCTGTAGATGTCTTTGTCATTACTATTATTTTAAAAATCATATTTATCATCTCTTTTGTACGATGGCTCTGTCAGCATTGTCTGGACAAGGTAACCTAAATTCCCACTACTGTAAGGCATATTTGCACGGTCAGTTGGTGTTTCTACAGAACCATGAAGTTGCACATTAGGTCCTAAAAATATCCAGATGAGAAGCAATAAAAATGTTGAAACATTAAGAGAACCGGGGAAGCTTTTAAATTTTATAAATATGATTAGAACGAGCTGATTTTACCCTCCCCAAAGTACAAATCAGATTTTGTAGCAATATAAAAATAAATAAAAATTGTCAATGGCAAATAAGGTAAAAATGCATTTCTTTTATCATTGACATTCTTTTGAAAATAAAATTTCACCATTAGAAATATAGGCTTAGGTGTGTCTATTATGAAATACTGTTGGTGGAGACTTTGCCCACCACCAATACTTAAAATCATCACATAGTTTTACATTTAAAAACCAAGCCAATAGTAATAATAATAAAATAAAAATAAAAAAAAAAACCCTCAGAACCTGATTTGGTATTTCCCTTGAGAATGGATAATTCTTTAAAAGAAAGACAAAATGCCTATAGAAAAAAAGCTGTAAGTATCATTATTGGTCTTAATTCTCTTTCTGTATGAGAACATGCAAACTAGAATCATTCTCAATAAAAACATTTGAAAAATCTAAATTTTCAAATCACTTCTTGAATAAGGGTTAATTCTACTCTGCCCTGAAAGGGCAGCACCTGTGCTTCCTCCCCAGTGAGCTTGGTGATGTGGGTCTTGGCTGTGGTCCTACAGGAATGGTCCCCAAGACCAGCAGCAACAGCGTCCCCTCAGACTTTTTACACATGCAGATTCCCAGCCTTGTCTCACACCACCTGAGTCAGAAACTGAAGTGGGACCCAGAAATCTGTAATTTGACAGCTTGTCACATAACTCTGACGCATAGCTCAGTGCTAAGTCATGGTGAAGAAGATAACAGGTGAAGGTCCAGAATGAGTGCAGAGCTAGTAAACATTTGCAAGTGGAAAGGACTGCAAAGTGTCTCCCTTTTATAGATAGACTGTAGCTCACAACTACTCAACAAGGTAAATGGAGAACTGGGGCTGAAAGTCAGGCAGCCTTACCTCATGCACAGATATTGCTTATTTCCTGCCCCCATGAACCCAAAGCCCCATGCAACCCTCTTTGGTTTAATAAACATTATTGGCATTTGCAATTGATTAAGTGTGAGATCGTCCCCTTTTGTGTGATGATGAATCTTAAAATATGCTGTAAGTAACGCAGAAAATACTCTGCTAATTATATGTGGCCACAATAATGGTAATGGATATTTGGATACATTAAATGCTTTTAATCACATTATTTAATTGTTTTTAAGAGAGCTTGTAAAATTTTTGTTGGCATCATCTGTGTCTTAGTTGCTTTTCTCACATTGCTGGGACAAAATACCCGACAACCAAAGTTAGGGGAAGAAAGGTTTATTTAGCTCACAGTTTGTAGAGGTTTCAGTCCACAATCAGCTGGGTCCGAGGCAGGGTAGCATGGCAGACAGGCAGAACACAGCCAGGTAAGCAAGGAATGCAAGCAAGCAGCTAACCAGCCTCTTCCTGTATCTTATATCTTATTCAGGCTACCTGGCTTTAGGGTGGGCAGTACTCCCACCCTTAATCCTTTTATTTTATTTTATTTTAATGGTACATTTTCGATGTACATATTGATAACATTCATCATTGGGGATTTGTACCTGTACATGATATACCTTGTTGCTTCTTTTTTTCCCGTTCCCCTCCCCTCACCCCCTCCTCCCTCCCTATTTACAAAAGCTTTGTTTCCATTTCTTCCTTCTAATTCTTATTTCTCTTGTCCCTCTGTTCCTTTCCCCCTCCCTTGTTCCCTTTCCCATTTGGACATTCTCTTTCCTTTCCCAATATCCCACCCTTAATCCTAATACCCTTAATCCTAGTGTCACATCCTTGATCCCAGCAGAACCATGCCAAAGCAATCAGTGAACTAATTTAGTAATCACATACTCTAGATCCAGCTACCTCTTACCACATGAGGCTTTGGGGGGGACATCTAGATACAAACCATAACAATCTGTCAATTCAAGTCTGCCATCCGGTGGCAGTGAACCTATGTCATGCATGCCACAGCGGGCTGTTTGTTGTCACTGTAAACTCTAAAAGGTTCACTATCACTGGATAGGCCATCCAGTAAAAGTATGCTGTGAGCCACGTAGGTGACTAAATATTCCAGTAGTTAACATTTAGACAGGTAAATGTGACAGATGGTAATGTTAATACATTTTGTTTAACCCAATTATCCAAACTATTATCGTTTCAAAGCATTTTTCTTGGTAGTAAGTCTTTAAAACCCACCGTGCGATTTACATCTACAGAATATCTCAAATCAAACTGGCCACATTTCAAATCTCAATAGTAATATGAGGCTATTTGATATTATGTTAGACGGCACAGGTGCAGGGCTTTCCGCTTAAAACTGAGTGCTGTCCCATGCCAGCCATGTAATTTAGAGGTTTTGCTAATGTTCATTTTCCCCTTAGATAAAATGAAAATTGTAACATTTTTAGTTCGTCATCTTAGCATGAAGATTAAACAGATTGTATAGGTAACACACTCATCACCCTATTCTACAAATCCTAAACTCTCAATAAATGTTAGTTTATATTGTTATTTTGTATCATTAAGCAAGGGCTAGTGATATAACTGAAGGTATTGTGAGATCAGGAATATTTTCTTACAAATAAACCAATTGTTGATCAAAGGATCACCTCACATTCCACTTTTGTAGTGATAGCTGACTTTGTAAGGAAATTTGGAATAAAAGGAAAAAAGGTTATTGGATGTTTCTAATGGAAAACTATGCATTGTTAAATTAGAGTACCCCTGCCTTAGTCACATTCAGCTTCCATAACAAAATATCATCAATGGGGTGGATTATAAACATCAAAAATTTATTTTTCATGGTCTAGAGGATGGAAGTCTGAGATCTGATTGCCAGTATGTGTATGACTGGTTTCTTGGTGAGGGCTCCTCCCTTGGTATTTTCCCACAGGGGAAAGAGATCTCTCTAGAGCCTTTATTTTAAGGATACTAATCTCATTTCTCAGGGCTCCACCTTCATTATTTACCTCCTGAGGCTCCATATCTAAATACCATCACAACGGGAGGGTTTCGACATATGCATTTAAAAAAATATATTAGTACATGTTTAAGTACATAAAGAGAATGAACACAAAAATTCAGTCCATTCATTGCACTGCCCTTCCAGGTTATCTGAGTATAGCCTTTCCTTACCTTTGAGGTGTTTCAACAACTCTTTGCAAGTTGTAGATAATTGATAGTGATACAAAATAATTTTTTTTATTAGACATGCAAATAAATTCTGTCAGATGGAGGGGTAATTGATTTTCCCAACTTCTTTTCCCATGGAAAATGTCAGTTTTGCATCCATTAAATTAATTTCAACTTTTTGGGGGACAGGGTCTTGCTGTATAATCAAGCCTAGCCTAGAACTTGATATTGAACTTGAAATGTCTTGCCTCACCTTACCCCCATGTGCTGGAATTGCAGATGTGCAACACCACACCTGGCTTCAACATTTCATTATAAAAGTTTATTCCATATAAATTTGTGTTTAACTTCTCCTTTGAATCAATTATAAATCTGCCTGATTCTCTCATTAATAGTTTAAATATATATCTCAGAGCCATAACTTTATCCCTTTTGTGCAATTATCCTTTAACATATTTTATAGTATTATATTATCAGATATACCAAAATCTCCAAAGCTTAAAAAAATTCAGCAAATTTTATAGAATTAGGAATCTTTCTCATTTCTTCATTTCGGTTGCAAACAAATAAACACGGCTCAAATCTTTTCAGTGAATGCTTCCAAGATTCAGAGACACAGATAGTATATAATCTTTGCTTTTGAAGCTATCAACCATAGGGAGAGACATAGGTCAATAATTACAAAACAAAGTGTCCAACAAAGGTATGTACAAGTTGGTGGAAGTTACTGAGAGAAGTGATGGGCAGAGTTGCTTAGGAGCTGCTTTACTGGCTGAAAGCTTTGAGCTAATTTTGAAAGCCAGAAAGGAAATTCTAGGGTCGAAAGTGAGAAAAAGGTCATTTTGGGCACATGCTGTGGTATATGTGAAGCTTGTATTTCTTCTCTATCCTTGAATTTATACCTGAATTGCGTAATTAAGAAAAAGCCTCGGAAAGGCTCTTTTGCTTTTATGGCCTAAATGTATAAATCTGACAAGTGCATACAACCTTTTACTGCAATTCAAAACTATTAGGGCTATTTCTTCTGACTTGCTTCAAGCTGAATAAACACACTCTGTTCAAGTGGAAATTTGTTATTCTGCCTTTCTCTGCCTTTCAAAGTAATCAAAGCAGGGTTCTTGAAGCCTGAGTGTCTCACCTGTGCTGCCTAATGGCTCATTTATTTTGTTTATCCTGTTTTTGGGAAAAATCAAAGGTAGCTTGACATTTGCACTGGTAATAAATCACTTTCAAATCGTGTTGATACTTCACTTGGTTTTGATTGGCAACTTACATTTGAACAGAACTATCTGGTCATTGCTATTAGAAATATGTCTCTAAACAGTCATGCTTTTACCTTAAGGTATGTATACTTCTGATAGATCTTTTTACACATCTATGTAATTTTCTTCTTCATTCCTAGTCTTAATGTTATTAGGTCTACAGAATAATTTATTGGTATTTCTCATTGTTGGGTCAGTCATTCTGCTTGAATTCTTTGTTCAATCTCTGCTATGTTGGTGGGCATTATTATCCAACCAATCAACCAAATAGGAAGTCCAAAGCGTTATTTGAATAATTTCTTCCCTTCTCCCTCATTCAGTCAAATGCCAAATTCAGTTGATTCAACATTGATCTTTCATCTGAATGAGCCCTCTTTTCATTCCTAAAGCCTGTGCCCAGTTTCTCCTGTCATTGTCATTCTCATATGTATTAATTTATTAGCTAGTTTCCCCATGTTTAATCCTTTTCTCCTCTAATGTTCATTCAAGCTTGTGCTTCCCAATTATTTTTATTTCATGGAAAATGTAGAAAATAAATATATAAAGCACACTGGGATGAACAGAAAAGGCTGCTCAGATTTGTAGGCTACTGACTCAGGAGGCTCCTTCTACTTTGGAGAGTGAGAAGAATGTGTATTTCAAAAACACCTGCAACTCTTGCTGGCAAAACCATGTACTGCTATGTATGGATTGGGAGTCTTTTCTGTAAACTGACAGCAGGTTAATTATTTAATTACTTTTCTACTGTGTGCATTTTAAAATCCTACTTGAATCCTCATTGCTAACAGGATTAAATTCAGAGTTGTTTTAGATCCAAGGCTTCTCACAGCTAGCTCAAATATGTTTTCTAACATTATTTTCCATTTCCCCTGTAAGGATGCCTTGATCTAGCTCTCTTGATCTACTCCTTTCTCCTCTCAAAACTTCATTTCTTCTTTGCTTTGAATACTCTCTGCATTTCTGACTACATATTAGAATTAGTGGGATATGGGCATTAGAAGATAATGTTAGAAAATGTGCTTGGGTTGGTTATGAGAAGCCTATGTAACTCCAGAAAGATAGAAGGGTTCCAAATGACAAAACACTCAGACAAAAAAATTGAGCTTGTGGGAGCAGAAAAGATGGGAAAGAAAACCTATTAAAGGAAAAGAAAAGCTATAAAAGATGTGAAATCCTAAGTAGGAATAATGTAAATAAAATAAACATAATTATTTCATAATGCTTAAGTGTGACAGTATTCTAAGTGGCACACATTAGCAGAATTAATCTTTATATTGACCATATCAATTAAATGCTATTATTATTGTCATTACAGATATGAGAAAAATGAGGTCCTGAGATTAAGTAACCAAGTGCAAACAAACTAACTACGGGTCAACTTAAAAATAATTAAAAAAACAAGTATAAAATAACAAAAAGATTGAAGTGGTTGATTTGAATTTAAACTCATTAGATGTCTAAAATTTTATCCTAACCCTAAGTTAACATATTTGTCAGCCTTTTGTAGTTTTGAGAATGTTGCATGAAGACACATAATTCCTGGTTCAGGCACAACGAAATTAATTATGTGCAGCCTTGCAAGCAGTATGGGTTTCATATTATGATTTCATGACTTCTGTAGGAAAGGAAACTGTTTTTCCTTCCACTTCCCAAGCTTTTGTGGCTGAGTCCCATGAATCAAACTGATAAAATGTGAATTAATGAGAGACAGAAAAATAACATATTTAATCATGTACATGCACTTGAGAATCCACAAAGAAATGAGACTGAAACAAGTGGCTGCAAAGTGAGAGCTTGTATACCATGTTAGGTGAGGCAAAGGAAAAAAAGATGGAGAGGGAATAAGTTATGGAAGGTGACATGGGTGAATGTACAGTAAACTAGGTTGTTTTAACAAGGTTTGTTATGTGGATTTAAGTCTTATTCATTAATAAGAGTTAAGAGTCATCCTCACCCCTCCTGGTATGGAAGAAGAAGTCACCTTTATAAATGGAAATTTCCCTAATTAATGTAAATTTATTTTATAAACAGGTGATTTTGGTTTTCTTTTTCCTGTATTTGTTATTTCTTAATTGTCTTCAGCTCGATATAATCTCTGTGCCACAGAGGAATATTTAGGGAGTACTGCTACATGTGTGAAATTTGAGAAACGGCTCAAGTGGCTATATTGTGCATACTTTGGGTTTGAATCACATCTGAGGAATTCTGAACTTAACTATCCATAAATTTTGAAATAGATTAAAAACTCCTAGTGGAAAACTTTTAATGGAGCCTAATTGTTGCTCCAGGGAGAGATATTTTTTATTAGACTAAACAGCAAATAAATTTGCCTTCTTCTCCAGAGATACCATCTCTATCACTATGGCTGTTTTTTATATTAAACTTCAAAATTATCTGGGACAAAAGGAATAATTAATGCTTCTGCTCAGAATAAATGCAGAAATATGAGAAATCCTCAGAGTATTGTCTTTCATCAGTGAGAAAATTATAAATATTGATTATAAAAGCTACAAATTAACAGAGAGAAATAATAAATGAGACAGAAAAAATATCGAAAGATATGATAAAAGAAAACTTTCCTTGGAGCCTGGAGTGTGGCTCATGGGCACAGTACTTGCCTAGCATGTGCAAGGTTATGGATTCAATCCCCTAAACCAAACCCAAACCAAACCAAAAGAAAACTTCACTTAACTGCAAATTTAGTAATTATAGCATGTATAGAAAACCATATAGTCATAATTCAATATGTATATTAAAAGTAGAACTTTTATCAAAATATATGACTATCTTAATTAATTGACTAACAGGAGATTCAATAGCTTATATTTTAGTATTTAATATTATACTTTTGTGGTAGGTAGATTTCAATTGTATCTGTTAAATTAACTAATACATTTTGAAAATTTTTGCTGTTTGCTCTTATATTTTGAAATGATAATGTTTTGATGTTTAAAAAGACTAAATTTTAAATATTATAAAACTTTCATAACTTAGCTATACTAATCTTCCAAATGGCCTTTCAGATTAATAATGAGAAAAACAGTCTGCAGACTATATCCTATGGGCTGCAGACAAATTAAAAATCTTAAGTCACTCTGTGTAGAAAATAATTTAAAAAGTCTGCAAAAAAAAGTCTGCAAAATAACCTTCATACATCCAATGTGACAATGATCTTGACTGATCATAAAATCAATTGCTGTACAGTTTCTACTTCCATATCTTGTATGACATTTTCTCCCTGCTAGATGAACTAAACATTTGGGTATATGCGATTACTAACCTATCATTGCTTATGATTATTTTAAGACTATGTGATCAATGTACTTGAATTTATCCTTGAAAGAGAGGTGTAATGTAATTAGAAATCTACTAAATGTACCCGGCGAATGTACTGGTCTGTTAGAAAGGTTGCAGAAAGTTAATGAGAAAGGGGGACTTCCTGCTTCTGAGGCCTGGATGGAAGCTAGGGATCTCAAAGTCACTCAGAGGAGACTAGAACTCGTGTAACCTGGTGACTCATTTAGCTAGGATTGCTTAGTTTTTCTGATACAATATGTATACTTTTATCCAGTTAAACTCAACTCAACATTGAAATAAAAAACAAACCTTAAGTTCCTAAAAAATTAATTACAGACTCAAAAGTGAGACACCAAGTTAGAGCAATCACAAGAATAATGGATAATAACTGTTAAATATCAAGTTAATTCTAGTTATTACTAAATCTCTAGGCAAGCTAAACAGATTGACTTCAGGGGAAAAATTAAAGTTGGTTTTACCCATATCACCAAAACATCATAAAATCAGAAATTACTACAGTGATGTTGGCAAATATCTGAATAAAATAGTTTGATGAAATATTTATATCTTGCCAGGATATATATCCTGTAACAACAGGCATGTATTCTTAAATTCATAGTACTTATATAAGAGAATAATTCAAAAAGTGACTTGATTATCTAAACCCATCTCATCGAGGGTTGGATCAAGATAGTGGGGAGTATAACATTACATGTCTCTTGTTGTGGTGCAGTGTAAAGAACAAGAGGTCACAAAACATTCTTCTAAAATGTTTAATCTGAATTGCACAAATTCTAATTCTTTAGAATTATTGCAGTACAGGGAATAGGGGAACAATTCAAATGACATTCAGAAGAAATAATTGGATAAGTTCAGAAACTGAGAGATTCTACCTGACAACCGGCCTGGAAGTCAATGTTATTAAAACAAGGTATAGTTCTGTTTTAGAGTGAAAGAGACCTAAGAAATATAGCCAGCATTTCGTGAACCTGGATTGGATTCTGAAACAACAACAATAATAAAACTGTCATATATATTTTTATCAATTATAGAAAAATTTGACTATGAACTGGATATAAAATATAAAAAATATGTAGTATTATTGCTATGTAAGAGATTGCTTATTAGGAGATACACTAAAATATTTAGCATAAAGTAGTATGTCTATAAGTTTGTACATATGAAGCAAAGAAATATATGTATAAAACAAGTGTGGCAATAATATTTGCAAATCTAAGTGAAGAATTCTTGGTGTATTATTGTATTGGTATATTTTTTAATTTTCCATAGGCTTAACATTTTTCAAAATAAAAAGTTTGTGGAAAACATAAAGAGCTTAAGAAAGTAGTAGTAATGTGACAGGACCCAAATCAAACACTGAATCCTTGTGAATATAGAACTAAACAATTATAGATATTCTTATTTAGAATATACTGCAAAAGTTATATATTCTGAAATTTAATATATATGCTACAAAGACAAGAGAGATAAGGTATACGGAAACATAATATGTGAGTTTTATTATCATTCTTGGTGGAGAAAAAGGTAGATGCTTATGAATATTTAAAGAAAGGAGACTAAATACTAAGAAGTTGCCTCTGAAATATTGACTATGGGCTGTAATTAACTAAGAAAAACTCTTCTCAGCACACCATTCATTCGAAACTAGAAAGTAAAGGAGCCACAGATAGAATAACAAAAGTGACAAAACAGATCAAACACATATATCAATAAACAGCAATGGGAAGTCTAACATGAAAAGAAATTCTAAGGTTGGACTTAAAGGAATTAAACTATATACTTTATATGGATCCGTATCTAAAAATAGATGTGCCTTCAAAGTCTTCAACAGTAATTATTAAGCACTAAGTTCTACACTCTGAGGTCATACGGTGATCAAAAAATATATACCCAGCCTCATGAATTTGTAGTTTAAGTGAAATTAAAGTTCAATAAGGTAAACAGAATATAGTAATGTGAAGAAAAAGTCAAGCAAAGAAAAGCTTGAATGTTAAAGGGAAGCTAAAAATATGCAAGACAAATAACAAGTATAAACATCAGACAAGGTTGATTTCCAGGAAAAACTTATTCAGCAAGATACAGAGCGATTACAAGGAGGATTTGTTGTGAATCTTAATGCACCACAGTGTCATATAACATCCATAAAGCCAAAAATGCAGGAAATTGAAAGAAATACAACATTATGATAAATGAAGTAATTGAAAAGGACTTGTGGATATAGAATGTAAACAGGTGGTGAACAAGGTAGCTCTAATAAACACACCACAATGTATACTCTGAATCCAGAGAGTAAAGCATCCTGGAAATCACATTTGAAAAATTTGACTACTTCTTAGTTCTCAAAATAATCTCAATAAATTTCAACAGTAAAACTGGTGCAGACTATAATTGAATAAAAATAGAAATAAACATGAAACATAGGAACATAAAACCTCAACCACTAGAAATGAAGAAATGAAAAAGCTCTCTGCCAAACTTTTGTCAGTTAGAGATTCAAATAGACTTAGAAATGTCTAGATAACAAGAATAATGAAAACACTTGTCATCATTGGTTATTGTATATGACTAAATCTTCTAGAGAAAAATACAAAGCTTTAAGCATGAATATTACTAACACACACAAAGTGGAAATAATTGAAATACCACTCTGCTAGAAATTTAAAAGGGAACATGTAACTAATAAGAGAAAAGCAAAAGAAACATTTAAAATAGCTAACACAAAAATAAATGAATTAAAAAATAGAAAAAACTAATAGAAATGGTTTCTATAAAGATACAATGAAGGAATAAATGAAGCAATCACTACCTGCCTTACTTAAAAACGAAACCTCCAAATATACAAAACTCAGAAATACAAATTTCTAAATAATTTCATACATTAATGAAACAGAAAGAATTATGAGGTAAAAATTTGTTTAACCTCATATACATAAAGTTGAATGAAAAGATATTTTTCTAGGAAATTTTAAATACTGAAAATATTGTTTTCAGAGAATGTGACTGTATGTATTTGTGCAAAGAAATTGAATAAAATTCATTTGAGAACCAAAATAAAATTCAGAAACAAAGTTGGGTAAAAAGATAACGTGGAAATTGACACTTTTTCTATTGAAAACAAGCTGTTAGAAAATATGATGAAATAAGTTTGGTATGGGGGCACAAACCCGTAATCCTACACTCATAATTTTAAGGCCAGTCTGGGCAATTTAGTGAGAGCCTGTTTCAAAATAAAATATTTTTAAAAGATCTGGGGATGTAGCTCAGTGATGAGTACTTACCTAGCATTCAGGAGGCTCCAGCTTCAATTGCCAGTACCTTAGTCAAGAAATAAATAAGCAAGGATTTAATCAGAAATGTGTAGAACCTGTATTAAAATGGTGTATAAATTTTTCTGAGTAGAGGAATTAAATACAAGTAAAAACATTTCTTGTTCTTAGATAAGAGGATTCTACATTCTGAAGAAGTTAATTCTTTCTCAGCCAATGAATTCAAACTTATCTTAATGTCAAGAAAGATGAAGGGACAATCTCACAAATTACTGTAGATTCTTACATTTTGCCTTGAATATTTATGGGATGAATGAATTATAAATATAATTCCAGGTAAAGAACAAGAAATAAAACAAATGAATAGAAACTTGGAGGACATTTTAGGTGTTAAGAGTTGTCATAGCTATTAGCTAACACTTGTAAAGTGTTTACTATTTATTTTCAAATTCTGTTTTAAGCACCTGAAATAGATACATTACCAGTTCTTAGTAAATCACAAATTACAAGAATTAATACTATACCAAAATTTTGTAGCAATTGTAGCCTTCTCATTTTTATAAATCAGAAGTATTAGAACTCTACACCCAACATATGCAGTATGACCAAAAATATAATATTTAATTTTTTAGAGAAGAATTATAGTGAAAGACTCATTGGCATTACTTCCCCTCAGAATACGCCCTCTCACTTCAAACACTCTTAGCTCACCATTCTTACCATTTCTAAAACAGTTCTGGAAATCATTACTCTAGAGTATCTAGTTTTGTTGTTGTGGCTACCTCAACGTCCTGAATCAATTCAAATCATTTACTATTTGTGGTCATCTTGACTTTGGATAGGAGCTAAAAGTCACATGGTGCCAGATCCATGCATAAGGTAGATGATGACACACCTCAATGTTTTACTTGACAGAAACTGCCATGAACATTTTGAATCAATTCAGGATATCAAGGCAGCCACAAGAAGACACTCACTGAAGAGGACTTCCAGAATTGCTTCAGAAGGTGACAAGAATAATAGATTAACTGTGTTAGAAGCAAGCTGGAGTAGTTTGAGGGAGATTAAAGGCCATGTGTCTTTACTGTAAAAACTTATTATAAATTTTTATTTAAATATCCACTGTATATTTTGATCATACCTCTGTATGTTCACAGACACTGTGATAAAAATCACAGTCATTGTGATAAAAATGGTACCATTTCAGGTTGAATTATTTAGGTTTTAGTGGCTTTTGTTTTGAACTTTTACATGGCATATAAATGCAAAGCATTGTTAACTAATGTCAGTGGATGCTATGGATGGTTGAAATCTAGAAGAAGGGTAAGAGCCAGTCAGTGGTCAGGGCTATGAAAAGGTTTTTCTGGTGACCTGAGAATCAAAGATGGGAGGTGTGGGGAGGACTGATAGTGGAAATGTGAAAGAAGCAAAGGATAATGTCACAGTAGTAGCCACTTAAAGACAGCTTTTGCTGAAAGTACTTACTCTTCACTTGGCTCTTGGCTCTGAAGGTGCCTGACAGGAACTGAAAACAGGGTAAACTGTGGCCTTTCTGCCTTCAGATTGGTCTGTTCTCTTTGCTACACTGAACTTCAGATTCCATTTAAAACTGACAATCCTCCCTGTCATGGTTGAAGACACTATAAGAGTTAGGTATTTCCAAGATTTTTAGGCACATTGTGATCAACAAGTTGTCAACTGCCAGATCTTAGTGCTTTGTTCCAGAACCGGAAAAGAAGTCTAGAAATTTTCCATCATTGCCCTATCCCTGAAAGAGGGCACAATTCTAACTCCATCCTGATTTTTAAAGTTAAAAAAAAAAATTTAGTAGTACATGTTTGGAGTATATAATGATTACATTCATTGTGGGGAGTTGGCACATGTACATAACACATCTTCTTTTTAACGTCCCCTTCCCCTCCCCATGTTTTCCTCTTCCTCTATCTCTTGGTCCTCTTCCCATTTACAAGGATCTAACTCTCCTTTTCCTATTGTCTGACTTCTTGATTCTCTGAGTCATCCTCTCCTGTAGTTGCTTTGGGTCAGGGAACAACAGACCTGATTGATAAAGAGCTTTGACAGGAATTAAAACTACCCCCCAGGCAGCAGCAGCTTTCTTATCACAGACAAAGCTCTGGGTGGCCATTCTGAGATGATGATCAGCCAGGCCACAGTTTGACCAAGACTGCTGGATGATACATGCTTCATGATACATGCTTCTTGACCTCTAATCAGATTCCCTCTGCTCCTGTGTAATCCAGAGGATGGAGTTCTTATATCTTTCCAGTGTGGCCTTATTGAAGAATAAATTCCTGCCTTCTGCACTGCATGTCTCTCTTTGAACTGGGCTCCCGGAGGCAGTGGGTAGGTGAATCTGGCCTGTTGTTGCTCCTGCAGTTGGCCTCTGGCAGCATCATTACTTCAGCCTCACTGTGGTAGTTTGCTGTTCCCATGGGTAATTAGAATAAATAATTATTTAATGTGAAATTGGCATCTCAGGATACATTGAGGACATTGGTTAGAAGTGTTTTCTGTTTCTTCTCAGAAATTTCTTCGATCAGTAGAAGAAGGCACTAGGGACTATAGGAAATACTGAGAAATGGTTTGTAGTCCTGGGTCCATCTCTGAAAACATAGCTAAATTATTTTCTGCATACCTATTTTTTAATTTAATATGTGGAAGATTTCTGCAAGTATGTGGAACTCTAAGAATTTCCCTGCAGATTAATTTTGCAACACTTAAGTGAATAAAATTAAGCACTAGTGCATTTTCTGCATAGAACTCAGTCATAATCGTAATATTTAGCTATCAGTAAATCATCTAATATTAGAAAATGAGGATGGCCCATTGATTTACGATATTTTCTGTTTTTACATTTCTATTTGAGAGTAAATTTTTTTTCTTTTTTTTTTTTTTTTTTTGTGGTGCCGGGGATCGAACTCAGGCCCTTGTGCTTGCAAGGCAAACATTCTAATCACTGAGCTAAATCCCCAGCCCCCTTGAGAGTAAATTTATATAAATGATTACTTGAAGTTATTTGAAGTAAACATTTTATATTATCATTTTTTGTTATCATACTATCTATCAGATTCCAATTTTGAGTGACTTATAGCAACTGGAAATATTTCCCTCTATCCTTTTCTTGACAAAAAATATATTAGGACTCTTTGAAATAGATAACAACCTACATTATGGGAATATTAGAAGACTGAAGAACTAGTTTCTGTTGTATTGGTTGAATTCCATGGGAAAGAAACCCTTCAAAAATGAAAATACTGCCCTTCCTGGTGCACATTTGTACTCTCAACACTGTCAAGGCTGAGAAAGAATTATCGCAGTTTGAGGTCAGCCTTGGCAACTTAGTGAAACCTTGTCTCAAAGGAAATCATACACACACACACACACACACACACACACAGGATTAAAATAATATTCATAGTTAAGATGGAATCTGAGTATTTTGTATCTCTTTTATTGTAGTCTTGACAATTCTATCACAATAAGATACTTGATGTGTTCTTTGAAATCTAGTGCTATTTTCCTTTTTCTTTTCTTATTTTATTTCTTTGGAGAGTGGTCTTTACTGATCTAGCATTTTGGATAATGCATTTAGTTTGTTTTAGTTCCTAAAGCAACTGGATTCTTCCTGTAAAAAGATGGTAATTGTGATGTAAATGTGTGCTGTCATGGCTTTACCTACATGAATTTTAATGGATGATCCGACTCTGCATTAACCCAGTTATATTTACATATGAATGAAACAGTACATTTTAATATTAACAGCAGTGGTTTTTTTGGTGACTAGATTTTATTAAATAAATTAAACATTTTCCTAAAATTAAAAAGAGAAAACTAAAAACTCACATATTTTGAGGACTTTCTTTGTGTTGACTATTCTCACATACACAGTAATTGCTTCTAATAAATCATACAATATTGGCTAAATTTTGATGAAATTCAATTTTTCTTTTAATCAAAGATTTCTTGTGTTTCAAATGTTTTGCTCCTCGCCAACATAATATAAAGATTTTAGATTCTCTATTTTTTCAGTAGTTTATGAGGAAATGGGAAATGATGAAAACTCTACCCACTCACTTTCCATTTGTAGTTTTCAGCTTGCACAGTATTTTGCTTCTCCATTTGATTGTTATTATCCTTTGTGTTTGTTCCTCCATAACATCTATAGTGAATGAAGATTTGGATACATTTTTACTACTTGATTAATAAGTATAGTCCTTCATTCACCAGAACTATTCTGTGTGATCAAAAATAGATGTGACATATATATGAACAGGGCATGACTGATGAATTGAATATAAAATGGCCTAATAAAATGGCCTAGTGATTATAAAATGACATCCCGCTGGCTTCTTTTGGCACTGAGTACAAACCAACTCACTTGGAGTGGTGGCAGGGCCAGTGATAACCACTCTGGCTTCTGTTTCTTGTATCACTTATGTTTTGTTTTGCTTATGTTTTGTTTTGTTTATGTTTTGTTTATGTTTTGTTTTTTAAGACAGGGTCTCGCTATGTAGTTCAGAGTGGCCTTGAGCTCCCTACGTTTTGCAGGCTGGCCACAAACTCACAATGCTCCTGCCTCTGCCTCCTGAGTGCTGGGATTATACGTGTGTGCCACCATGCCCGGTTTGTATAATTTATCTTATTGGCTTGCTTCCGATGACACAAGCAAAGACCCAAATGTCTTCAGCAGAGTAAATTGGCAACAGGTACCGGGTCTCATTCATTTCCTCATTGAAAATATGATTGCCTTTTTTTCATTCAATGCACATTTGTAAATGACTTATTGATTACTACGTCCTACATACCACACTAGATTTTGAAGAGCGGGAAATGCAAAAAGGACCTAATAATGACTTAGTAAGAAGACCCTCGTCGTCTCAGTGTAGACTTTAACCCAAATTAAGATAGTTTGATTACAAGTTATACTATAGAGCACACTCCCAGAATGTAGTCCTGGAAACAGTTCAAGTGTCCATCAAATGGCAATTAGGAACTCTGCTGGTAAGTGGGCTGGCTTTCAATAGCACCCTGATTACTAAGACTCCACCCACTTTTGGTAGATTGGGAAGGTGGGAAGGGAAAGCACTGATCCAGGCAATATGTAGAATATGAGAAAATACAGAGATTATTATCATTTCATAAATTATGAAACTAGATGGCTTTTATTAAATATTCCAGAAAACATGAAAAAAGACAATAGCATACTCAGGTTCACCAACTAGGAACTCAGTGGAGGCTATAGTATGCATCCTTATAGCTCCTTTTCTTGATGCCCTGGTAAAAGGCATCAACCAGAAGTTGAGTTATATTCTCTGGCATAATTTAGAAGTGGGTCAAATTAATGAAAAATTTGGAGAGCCAATGATTTGGGTTGCTAGGAGAACCCTTTAAGGGAAAAAAGGACGTGTTATTTCACCTTGCATTTCTTACCACCTAAAAATTATTTTTTTGTTTTTTTGTTTGTATTTTTTGTTGAATTTTAAAATATTTTTTGAAGAACCCTTCTTCAGCCAACCCATTTATCAACCCGTTTTGAATGTTGCATCCTTGACAGTACCCAGAGATTGAAAGTGGTGTGCCACAGATTATGGAGCAACGATGTACCTTGTGTAGAAGAGAAATTGCTGTACTCTTGGGAGCTAATTTCAACTGAGGACTGGACCATTGGGCATGAAGTCACCGTAAGACTACAGCTGCCTATTATGACCTGTGGTCTGTCAGATCCACTCTGGTTATAGTTTGGGCCCAGGAGCAGCCCCTCATGTATTTTAGTGAATTTGGGATTGGGTTTGACTAAGTCCAGAGCATACGATTCAGATACATGAACAAGGTCCAGATTATGAAAAAAATGGATAAATTCTTTATGTCACCTACTCTGCCAGTCTCTTTCTCTTTCTCTCTGTCTCCTAACAGTTTACTCATAAGAGTTCACTGTAACTAGCTAACAGTAGGAAGAAAGTCAGGCCTGATTCTTAGATAGCTCTGCTGAATATTATACTATAAGCTAAAAAAGTAGGTTACTGTTACAATAAATTCTCATCTGTCCTAAAACCAAAAATAAAAAAAATCCTTCCAGAGGGAGAGAACATCAAAATCAATACTCAGTCATTCATATAGACAGATGGAGAGGGGAGTCGTGTGATGTAAGTATGCGCACATACTCTGGGTAGAAGTGAAGGGCTTGGCTTTCGGTTCAGGTCTGAGAAGAGGAAGATTGGAAGACTGCAAGAGAAGATTATGTGGGGAAAGTGTACCTGGATGAATTTTTATGAGACTGCTCAAAGTGTACACTTCAAGAAGCTTGCACTGAGTACAAGAAATTCAACAACTAGGTTAACAATACAACTTATCTTTGATGGTTCACCTCATTTTTGTACTGTAGGTCCATGAAAAGATATATTGGTAAGAATAGTGGCTCAGTATATAAACCCAACATGAGCTTCCACTATGTCCTGCCATAGATTTTGCTATACCTTAAATCCTGAGGCTCCCTAGGATCTGTATTATGTGCAGAATTTATTTGTTTATGAAGTTTAAAATATAGCTTTCTGGTTTGCAAACTTAGCTGAGAAGCAGAATAAAAACAGCAAAATATTCTCATGCTTTAATGTCTAAGATTTTTCCATACTGAAAGAATTCATTTTGTTCTAAGCAAATTTTGCCTCACCTGACCTTATATATTGGGATCTGAACTCATATTGGTTAAGATAGTATTTAAGTCAGCCCTGACTATTTAAAGTAGCCACTCACTTTTGGACAAAGTTAATCCAACAATATAAAATTCTTATGTTGCTCATGCTCACAAAGTGAAAGGCTAAAGTTGCTCTCCCAGATGTACCAGATAAAAGCTGCGTGCCTTAGAGTTTAAACCAACTGTGAAATATAGTATAGTAGGCCACAAGCAACTGTGTTTGAAAACTTTTATGTCTCCCTTGCTAAAACCCATAGCCTAAAGCTATGCATATTTGCCACATCAATCAGTTTGCACAGATGTTAACTTTGTTTTGCATATACCAGTGCTTATAGAGGATTAGAAAATTATCTGGTCCTCAAAATCAGATATTCAAATTTTAGGAGACCAATCAATGATAATCTTTACTTTTTTATCACTGTGATTTGAGTATAGTTAAAAGATGGGCAAAAGGTATGAAAATATCAGCTTTATGACTACAAAGAATTAGGTTAGATAACCTGGTTTAGTTCTTCGTGGTTCTAATACGTCGCCACTGAATAATTAGACATCACAGGGGCAGGGGCCTTTGTGTGTAAGTCTGCAAGAGACCTTAGAGTACCTTTTCCATAAATGAAGACTGACAGTGGAGAGTACCAAAGTGGCTGAGACCTGCAAGACCAATTCGATAAACCATTCCTCCTTTCCCAGGGACAAGAGAGGGAAGGTCAAGGATTGGTCAAGGACAATGTTGTCGAGAATACTTCCAGGTGGAAATATGAAGGTTAGGGGTCAATCTTGATGGTTCACTACTCGGAAGCAAAACACTTCATAACGGAAGTATTATACTGTGATGGCCAAAGCGCCTCCATTTTATTCTAGCTCTTTCTTGTTAGATGGCCTCCATGGGAACCTGGCATCCATTTCATCTTAGCTCTTCCTTGTTAGGTGGCCTCCATGAGGACCTGACTCTTTGTTGAACCGTTAGCTCTCTCAAGCCCCACGTGAAGACGCCTTCTGTGGGGCAGAACAACCTGCACCTAGTGTCGCCAGTGATAAATTGCTTTCCTTGAAAAATGCATTAACTGACCCTTCTATCACAATCCTGTGATTCTGATGTAATTACAGTTTCTGATAACAGTCCTGTGATACTGATATAATAATTGCCCTCTGCCTATAAAAGCTCCATTCTGCTTTGCATCAGTGGTCAAGAGTTCTTTGGTGCATGAGCCCACTCTCAGCTGCTGGCTAATAAAGGACTCAAATTGTCATACTCTCTGTGTGTGGCAACTCTCCTCACGCCCAGATGGAGTGACTACCAAGTGGCCAGCAGAGTCAACTCGGGGTTCCCACTTCATTTACCTTTGCTCTTTTGCCAGTGATTGAAGAGAAATTGTTTGTTTGTGTTGCCATCTAATCAATGTAAGGTTAAGGGTGTTTGATAAGACTTGAGAAGACTATATGAGGAGCCTTTGTTGGACTTTATAGTCTATCTAATAACTTCAATTTGGTATGTAAAGTCAGTTGAAAAATTTTAATTTAGGAATCAGATGTTCTTGGCCATCTACCCTACAGATCAATCCTTTCTGTCTTATGTTTGAAAGAAGAACAAAAATACAGCCTCAACATATCAGCTGTTTATTTTGAACATTCAGTGAAGTGACAAATGTAAAAGAAAGTTTTAAATAGTGAAGAATTCAATATGTATTGTGGGGAGCTTATCTGATCAAAATATATACAACTAGATAGGAAGTTTCAATATTAATAATATATATATATATAATTTCTGTGACAAATTATACTTTGGATGTACTTCAATAATTTTCTTCTGAAATATGAAGAAAAAATGAAATCCTATCATTATAGGGGTAAGCATCATTAATATTTTGATGGTAATCCTTCTTTTACTCTTTATAAATTAAGTTATCTAAGCTTCTTTGTATTTCGCTTTTCCTGCTCAATACGTGGATGAAGGCCAAGTCAATTGGTATAGATTTTACATATTTGAAAAAAATATTTTCAGGTATGGTGTGGGTATATGAACTAAAGTTTATTCAGAGTTGGGTGTGGTGGCTCATACTTATAATCCCAGCACTTGGGAGGCTGAGGCAGGAGGATTGAGAGTTCCAAGGCCAGGATACCAGCCTGGACTGTTTTAAGATTCTATTTCAAAACCAAAACAAAATATTCAGTTATTTCTCACTTGATTCTCTCTCTCTCTCTCTCTCTCTCTCTCTCTCTCTCTCTCTCTCTCTGTGTGTGTGTGTGTGTGTGTGCATATTTTCCCTGTACAGTAAGTAGATTCTAGATCTAGAGTAACAAAGGATATATGGTGATTAAATCTTGGGGGCTTTATACTAATCAGTGGATTTATCCATTGATGTGTTCAGTAGCTAAATGTGCTGTAAGGAGGTGGGACCTGGTGGGGGTGGGTCACTGGGGGTGACATGGAAGCATATATTTTTGTCCTGCCTCTTCACTTTCCTGTCTGCTTCCTGGCCACCATTGACACAAGCAACATTCCTTTGCTGCACCTTTCAACCATGTCCTTCCTACCTTGGAGCCAGCAGACTAAATTCTCTAAAATCTTGGAGATAAAATAAACATCTCCTCTATACTGTGGGTGTCAGTTGTTTTGTCTCAGTGAGAGCAAGTGACTAAGACATTTATGGATAAAGAAATTAGTGTAAGGAGAAGTCAGAACTTTGCTGTGTCTCTGGCTCACCTATTTAACAGGATCCTTTAATTCTTAGAATTGAGTCTTCTCTCTTATTGTTGACTAATTTCCACGTCTGACCTACCTCCAAGACTTCCCCAGGGAAGTTTTCCTAGTTTTGTCCCATCCATTCGTACCTACTGCCTCTTGACTTTATAAACTTCTAGGTTCTCTCTACTTAGAAGCTTTTCTTTTCTTATTTGCCTGCTTAATATCCTTAAATCTTTGTTTCATTGTCACTTCCTCTGGAAAGTGACCCCTGCTTTCTCTCTGATAAAGCCAGCTCCTGTTATTCATCCTCTTAGCTCAGTGTACTTTTCTTTTTTAAGTCTTCTCAGAGTTGCAGTTTTACACTGTCTGAGATTATTTTATAGATATCATCGCCTAAATTTAAATTTAGTAGAAGTGGCCACTGTGTCTGGTTTTTACTCTATATAATCTGTAGCACCTGGCATAGCAACTAGCATGGCTCATCATATGTGTCCAAAAGGTACTTACTGATCCAAAAACTAGGTACTAAAGAATTAGTTAAACCCTATTAAAATATATCATGAAATCTAGACTGAGAAAAATTCCTTTGCAGATCGATAGTTTACTTTTTTTTTTCTTTCTTTTTTTTTTTTTTTTTTGGCATTCTCAAAGCTCTTTTGTCCCCTCAGTAACTTCTATGAATAAAGATACAGATGAATTGCAACTACATAGAGCTTTTGGGAAACCGTTAGCCACAAAACTGTTTAACATAATGTAAACTCTTATCTGATGCTACCTAATAGAAAAGCATTGCTCAGAAAACAGAGTGCTGACTAGCTTTTGAGAGTGGCAAGTTCGGTAATACTCTTTAGTGCTTCAGGAAACTATTAGCAATCAGCATGCCATGGCCTTACTTGACCCACAAAGCACTGTGTGTTGTTCATTTTTATTGTTTCCTATCTGGAAAGCTGTAATAATTTAATGAATAATTTGATTGTACGGTGCATAAGGATCAGCCCATTTAAAATTCTGCTATTGACTTGTTTATTTGGAGAACATAGGCAATACTGTGCTAGTTTTAAAGAAATGACAGTGCCATCAAGATCCTTTGGGTACTGACCTTTAAAATATTGTTCACCAAATACAGTGTTTATTCAATTAATTGTGTTTAGTGAAGTCTCTGAGTGGCAGCAAGATCTGCCAGTCTTTTCAAATCTGTTTGTTTTGTTTATCTACAATTTTCCCCAAGAACAGAGCTCTTAGTGCTATTATATAATGTGTTTCTAGAATAGCTGTCTAATGGAAATTGGCTTTGGAGAAATGCTTAGGTTTATTTCCTTCAAACCTCTGTATTTTAATAGTATCACATTGCAATAGAGCTTTAGCATTATGGAGCACTTTAGGAAGTAGCTTTAAAGTAGTTGATGTTGGTGCCTGTCAAATGAATGTCTGTTGGTATTGCCATTGCAAACATCCATCTTATACAATGTAGGAACTTTGAAATTATTGGATTGTTATGTGTATCTTTATTTCAAAAATTTTAATGATTTTTTCCTCAAATAACTAGAAATGTCTAGTCATTAGTGATAATGTGAACTCTGCATTTTCTATATATTTATTTTTCCAAGAAAAATAACAATTTGACATACTGTGTATTTTGAATGTAAGTAGCCATAAAAGTTCACATGAAAGATTAAGACTAAAAGGAATGAATTAGTTCCAGCATAATTCAGTTTTAAATTCTGTCCCTGTCACCACAACAAAGATCTTTTTTTAAAAAAAAAATTTAAGTGCATGGAAATGAAAGGCAATATTTAACATATATTATGGGCTGACTACATGGCATGAATTTTGCTAGAAATTCTATCAAAAATTTTACATGATAATCATAATAATATGAACACAAATTAGTTAGAATATGGTAAAAAGAAAAATTGATTTTCACTTTTAAAAATTTTTCTTTTGAAAATACTGTTTTTTCATATCGTAGTAATATAAATGGCTGAACTCTCCACATACTTTTCTGAGAATCCAGTCAGTCATATACTGAAAAATAATTTATCACAGGCATTTACAATACGGTAGCTAATTTAGTCATAATAATATGATTTCTATTTATTAATAATCAAGAATAAAAATATATACATTTTGATTTTAAACAGAATTAACATTAATGTACTTATGCTTATCTCAAGTGTATATGTGTGACACTCGGAATATTAAAATGTTTTTGGTGCACATTAAAATTGCACGTGCAAAATAAGAACCATGATGAACTATGGATGTATTTCATGAGTTTTAGAAGTATAATTTCTTATGGGTTGAATTGTATTCCCTCGAAAGCGAGAGAGAAGTCTAACCCCTGGTATATGAGAACATAACCATACTTGGAAATTGGGCCTTTGTGAATATGAACAAGTCAAGATGAGGTCATATTCAATTAAAGTGGATTCTAATCTAGTATATCTGGTATAACTAAAAGAAAAGAAGAAATCCAATGGAAGAGTGATGATGAAGGTAAAGACCGAAGTGTTACAATTCAAAGCCAAGGAATGCCAAGGGTTTCTAGGAAGGCACCAGGAGCTAATAAGAAGCAAGGAACATTTTTCCCTGGTGTATTTCAGAGGGGCAAAGCCCACCAGAAGACTTAGTCTCCAGAACTGTGAGACAATAAACTGCTATAGTGCTTAGGCATCCAGCTTGGGGTGCTTTGTTATAGCAGCCCTGGGAAAGAAGCACATGGTTAAAGGGTTAAAATTCCTTCACAGTCTTTTGGGTTGTAAGCCCAAGGACAATTTAACTTTATAGCATTTTTCTCCTACTTCTAGAAAACCTACATAGCTTACGTTAGTTCGCACCTTTTGAGATGTGTTGAGGGATCCTACTTATAATCCAGACTACTGAACTCCTTGAAATTCCTGAATCTACCCTGATGTCACATTTATTTCACATGTTGTATTCTCTTCAATTCTGGAAAATACTCACCAATAATTGAATATCGCTTATCTTCTTGTACCAACCCTCCATTGTCATAATACCACTGTGTAACAAACAATCACAGAACCTGTGTGGCATAAAATAGTTAAAATTTATTTAGTTGGTGAGTTATTGGTTTTGCAATTTGATCTGAGCTTGGCTGATTTAGATGAGGCTATTTGAGCATTTGTGATCAGCTGCGGGTTGTCTAGGAATCTATCTTCTCTAGGTTTATTCATGTACTTATGTTATCTTTTAAAGCAAAGAAGTTACTTATTTCACTGAAGTTTAATTTATCAATTTTTTTTTAAAATTATAGTTTGTTTTTTACTGAAGTTTTTTGATTATTTTTATTGAGGCTTGTGCTTTTGATTTTTGTTTTGTTTTCTTTGAAGAAATCTTTGTTTACTGTTAAGGTCATGGAAAGAATCTATATTCTAAAGCTTTACAGTGTTATAAAAATTCTTAAAACTACATAATTTAAGAGGCATTTTGAGTGAAATTGTTTTGTATGGTAAGAAGTAGAGATCAAAGTAATATTTCTTTTTCTGTATGGGTACAGTTGTGCTAGTACCATTTGTTTAAAATGTTTTAAACAGCACTTGGATTTTCTCAACACTATTTGTTAAAAAATCAACATGAATATAAAATAATATATATTAAATGTATTTTATACATTAAGTATGTAACACTAACACATATATCATGCATGCATATTTTCTATATCTGGGAAGAGAGAATAGGAGAGAATTATTTTCCTGGAGTTCTGTTCTGTTTTATTGGTATGTATGCCCATCATTATACCAATATAACAGTGACTTAATTACCTTGAAAGTAAGTAATTTACATTCCTTAACTTTGATTTTTGATTCTCAAAATTGTTTTGGCTCCTTTAGATCTACTATAGTTTCCTGAGTTTTAGAATTAGCTTGTCAATTTTTCTAAATATGGAAATTGTTTCAGAATCTATAGATCTACTGGAGATAATGGACGTCTAAACAATACTGACTCTTTCAATTGATAAGTATATCTACATCTGTCTTTTTTTTAGGTTTTATAGAATTTCCCTTAGTAGTATTTCATAAATGCATATCTTATACTTGGAAAGTGGCCTGTGTCCAAAATTTATTCTCTAATCCCTAATCCCTAATGTGATAACATTAAGAGGTGGAGCCTTCTGGGGGTGATTGAAGAATGAGGTTGGAGCCCTTATGAATGGGATTAGGGATCAGTGCCCTCAACAGGGATCTCAGTGAGCTAGCTAGCCCCTTCTCCCCAGTGAGGACATGAAGACGTTATGAGGAACAGCTACTACCGAATACTGAATCTGCTGACATCTTGATCCTGATTTTTCCTTTCCAACACTGTGAGAAATAAATGTTGTTTATAAGCTACCCTGTTTATGATGTGATTATTATAGCAGTCTGAAGAGACTAAGACACCAATGTCTATCAAATGTATCCCTTAAATGTTGTATGGTTTTGATGTTAGTATAAATGGTAATTTTGTGATTCTGTTTTGTAGTCGTTACTAGTATAAAGAAATACAATTAATATTTTTAATGCTGACTTTTCTATCTGTGACCTTATGTTAAATTATTAGTTTTAGTGGCTTTTTGGTAGATTTCTTAGAATTTTTATCAACAAGTTTATCATGACCATGTTGACTAAAAAAAGTTTTACTTTTTCAATCAAAGATCTCTTCTTTCTCTCTCTCTCTCATAGTTCATTAAGATATATTTTCTAAATCAGAATTTTGGAACAAGGACTTTTCCTGAAACTTTTTACTTTTTATGGAAATGTGGTTATTTACATAGATTCAGTAATAATTTATCTTCTTTTTTACCAAGAGATAAATGGACAAATCAATTTTACATGCAAAACTACACCTGAGGTATATAATAGTTAACACCAAAATTCATTAATAACATTGGAGCCTATATATCATTGGAGATTAAGAGTTGTACTTTGTTTGTGAAACCCTTGTTTACAAAAATCCTCTCAAGAAAATTGTCACGTATATATATGGTTTACAGGGTCTCAGCCTTAGATATGCTGAGAGAAACCACCTCTTGGCAAGCCAAAACATGATCTGCAGATGGAGACTGGAGATGAGAAAAATATAGTCACATTTACAGATACTACCAACAGAACTGGTAAATATTGATTTCTTAATTTTGTTTTCTATGTTTTGCAGAGAAAAGAGAGAGTGTGTTAGTGTGAGCCAAGTGATGGAAACTATCAATGTATTATAAACACCACTCTTGATTCCTTATGAAATCTCCAGATAGAAAATAACTTCCTGTGTTTAGTGATTTCTTATCACCACATAGCTCTAGGTTTACTGAACAATTTATAGGGATGCTTAGTTTGTTAATAAATTTTTCAATACTTTGTCCATAAAGCAAGCTGATAAATGAGTCCAACCTTATTGGTATTTACATTAATCTTTGGAGTTCATATTTTATTATCACAAAGGGGAATGTCGAAGAAAAAATAAAATATCTTAAATTTGTAAATAGGCCAAAGGATAATTACATATCTTTTGAATGTTCTTCTGGAACATTATCTAACAGACTTACCTAAGCTTTATCAAATTCTTCCGGAACGTGTGTTTATTTAGTTACTATTCACTGTTCTTTAGGGCATTTTATACCTTTGTAAGGTTAATTCCTAACTTATTGAAGGCATAATGATACAATTTATCTTTGTCTAATAAATAATTATGCAAATGAACTTTCCAAGTAGATATGCAAATGATTTTTCTATGTTAGCAAAGTTTACAACATAGAGTTCAGAGTTAATTGCCCCACAGGTTATTAACCAGTTTTGTAAGTAATTAAGAAATTTGATAACGGCCTTTCTTTTTTAACGGCAAAAGAATTTACCATATTTAATTGGTCACTTCAAACGTGTCTTCAAGACTGTTGCTTCACTGGTGTTAGAAAGTTTACATCATTTGATGGCGTTAGTCTCGTGTCCCCACTTTTGTTAGTAAGGTGATCAACGCATCCTAGTCCAAACAAAGAAATGGCTTTGGAAAAAAAATCTCAACATTTTGTATGGTCTCAAAGGAAAAGTATTCAGTCAGTGGTACTTCAACATCAATTTTTTTAGCAACCCAATTCTGGGCAAGAGTTCAAAGAAAGTGTCTGCTGCAATATTAGACACTTTCTAACAGAGTGGAAAAAATCTTTCTAACCACAATCTTGCATTCGATTAGTTTTCATATCAAGAGTGAGCTATTTCAGCTTTTAATCTAAATTTTCTTACTGAAAGAGAGACTTTTTGCTGCCATTTGGATATTAGTGGGAATAAAATATATAAATTTCTCAATGGGTGAAAGTTAGAAAAATATATCTTTTACTCAGTAGGAAAGCATACATTTGAGACGTAAATTGAATATATAAGCTTCTAAACAAGTGTCATAAGAAGCTTGTCAACAAAATGTCTGTATCCTTCTAGAAAAGAAGTGCAGATCCCAGCTACTTGCCATTAGGCTACATTTTAAGATATTAAAGTCACTTGAGTTTGGAAATTTCTTTCAATGTTGACAATGCAGTAGTAGTAGTAGTAGTAGTAGTAGTATAAAATTAGCTCTTTAAAATTCGTTCATATGAAGAAACAATTCTCAGACTTTCTTCTTACTCCACCTTATATTTACCTCAGTCAAGAAATGTCCCTTATAACCTTGAAATTAAAGTACTTAATCCAAGAAGAAATAAACAATGCTCCATAAATCACAGACCCTGTGTTTGCTTAACATTAGTTTTATGTAGTCATGCTTTATAAAAAAATAACAAATTATATATGCATAAAAATGTGAATTGATTTTTATTTTTTCTGTAGAAGTTAAACATGAATTTTAAAAACTTGAGAAAACATTTCAAAAGCCATGTGTTCCTCTTTTGTTATTTGTTTTGAGAACAGGAGAATTGTATGTTTGTAAGAAAGGTAAGTAGGCAAAGATAGTAAATTAATTTTAAAAGAATGACCTTTGTTACCAGAACCGATTTCTTTATGCTTCTTCACAGCACTGACTTTGTAACTGACATACTCTATGTTTGGGTTATGATCTGAGATTACAAATCCTGTAAATCTGTGTGAATTTTAATATTTTCTGGAATTTGTTATCTTCTCAGTATTAATTCTGAGGTTTAGAATCCAATTGTTGTTTCTGAAAAGTGTGATTTGATCTTAATTTCTAGCAAAGTAAAAACATAACTGTCATGGTAAAATTATAGTTTATGAATTGAAAGACAATTACTTACTTTAGATAAACCTTAACTGTATAGTTTATGCCAGTGCATGTTTATGACAAACATTTGCGGTGCACTTTAACCAGTTGGGGAAGTTTTTAATGTTGGGTTCCCAGTTTAAAATTTTAAAAGCAACGTGCATCTGATAACTTCTGAATATCAACAGCATCAAATTTGGTGCCTTCTGATTAAATTCAGCTGTAGTTGCACCTGGAACTCATTGTAGCCACTTTTACTTATTAGAGGGCTGAGGCTATCAAACTATGACAATTTTGATATTTATGAAAAACATGGTATTAAAATTTTTCTTTTGCCACTCTCCTTTATCCCCCCATCTCTTTCACTTCTTTCTTTCCTTCTGCATTCTAAGAAAAATATGGCCTTGTGGTAAAAGTTCTATTTATTTTAGAAGGAGTTTAAAAAATACGAAAATTGACATTCTCTATCGTACTTTTCCCAGTTTTACTGTGAAGTGATCTTAATGATTACATAAAGCCATGTATTTGACAGATATTGAAAATATATTCCCTAATTCTTGAAATTTTGATTTAGCTGTTATATAATTTTTTAATTTTTTGTAGTGAAATGTATCAGTCTTTTTCTTTATGGCTTCCTGCTTGGTATCATATAGGGTAGACTTCTCTATCTCAAGATCATAAAAGAATGGGTTCCTTCATATCATTAATCCAGCTAGAATTTTATTGTTCTTCTCCTTCTCCTCTTCTTCCTCCTCTTCTTTTAGATTTTGTTTTTGACAAGACTGAGGAAAAGACCTTATCTTTTTTCTTAAACAATTGAGTTGTCATTTGTCCTATTTCCTTTCATTTACCTTATTTTTTGACTGTAACAACATTCTCTCCTTTAACTCAAGTTTAAACAAAGGAGAAAAAAATTTTATATAATCACGGTATCTTCTATTTTTCTTCTATTTTTCTTATCGTACAACAAAAGTTAGCAGTATTTCAGGGGTATTAATGAACACAGCTGCATGGAAAATTGTAAAAAAAGGGATTTATTGCATGTTCAATGTGCTTTTCATTTGTAGTAGAATGCTCTTCTGATTTATTTAGAATGCAATAAGATGGTTTGGGAAGCTTTTGATGGATAATTTATTGATGCCAAATTTCTATAAAGTCATAAAATAGAAGTTTCTTGATTACAGGAAAGTGGTTTTTTTGTCCATGTGTAAGTAGACAATTTTAGAATTTCAAAAATAATTAAATACACCATGGCATTGAAACTACACAAAAATATGTGTTTTATTAAAATTTTAGCTACATCTTCAGTCCTAGACTCTTCTCCATAGACTAGGTGATGATGGGAAAGTGATCTTCGGCACATGGAGTGGTCAATCACCTGTATTTTTCAAAACCAAAGGAAAGAAATGACTGCTAGAGTCACCTAAAACTAGTTCAAAATCTAGTTAATAATAATATAAAAAAACCTTTCCACCATGTCTAAAATACACTCCCCTATTCTAAAATCCACCCCCTTACTTGTAAAATTCTGATACAAATATTTGGATGATAGACTGTCTGAAAGACCAGGGGATAGCTAATCTGTAGCACCAATGAATGTGATCACAAAGAAGTAAACAGGTCAAAAAGTAACCACTGCCCATTGTAACTAATACATTTAGTCAAAATTAAGGACTAGTGAATTAAAAGTTTCAAGGAGCATGATCTAAAAATTCCAGAATAGTTTAATTATTAAAAGCACTAGTTACTTGGGTTTCAGTTTTGGCTTTTGCTTGATAGGTATGTGCTATTTATTTATTTATTTATGTATTTTTAGCAATAGTCAGATATTATTTAGCCTCTTTGGTCCTGTGCCCTCATCTGTAAAAATAATATTGTTAAATGAAAAATTCCGAGATGTCCTAAATTTAATTACAAGGATTAGAGAATGCAGGGCTGGAGGGAAGTAACCAAAGTTGATTAGTTAACAGCTGCAGCTAAAATCAACAAAAGTCTGTGTTGAAACCTTGAGTTAAGGTTTCTACCCCATTAGGGCAGAGTACCAGGATGACTTTTCTCTGTTTATGTATCAACTTCTGGACCATTAATCCCACTCAATGCAGAAACAACAATTACTTCTCATGGACTATCCCAAAGCGTTCTCACCTTCTTCCTATAATCCTGCTCCCATTGTCTATAGTGATTGCATGTTGAGCGTAAATAATTTATGATTTCCTTTCCCAGTCTTTTTTTCCCTAAAACATGCTTTCGGTCCCAGGCTAATGAACACTGTTCCAACTGCTAACTAGCCTGGTAGTGATGTTTTGCAGAAACTTGTACCAGTACCTGGTCCTTTTTCTGGCTAGCATTTGTAAAGACTCAATAAACCTTTTATTCCCAAGTTCTCTCAGTCTTAACAGTTTTGGTTTAATAGGATACTGAGGATAAATTCATTCAGGTAAAATATTTAGTCTTCTATAAATATTAAGATGCTTTTAATTTTTTATTTTCCAAAAGTAACATTGTTTTTCAGAATCCACACATCCAGCATTCAAAACTGTAAGATAGTAAAATTTAGAAACTTAGGTAATTGTGCCTCAGGTGACTTAGGACTGGAGAAAAGTTTTTCATTGACACTGTCTTCATGGGCTCTTTTTCACTTTTCTATCTGAGTTCCAATTTCTTGAAAGCACTTCACAGTTATTAGTAAAGCCTAAGAAGTCCATTTTTAGAGTTGTGCTTATTTTAAAAATATGTTACTTCCTTCCCCAAATAAATTAGGAATAATTTTGTAGCAAATGCAGAAAAGTGTAAAAGAGAAAATAAAAATGTATAATTCTGTTACCCATAAAAAATCATGTATAACATTTAGATTTTCTACATTTTTCTTCTTAAGAGTCATAGCTATTTTCTTATATCGTTGTATATTTATAAAGATTATTTCTAATAGGTATATATATGTTCTTTTATATTTCAACTATTATTTCTCTAACTATTTATATATATTTATATTTTCAAGTTTATGTAGTTACAAATAATGCTAGCAATAAATTATTTTTGCATCTTCGATTATTTCCCAAGGAAAAATTTCTGAAATCGGATTCTCTCCTGAGGGTATAATATTTCTTAGGACCTTGGTATATATTGACATAATAGTCCCTAGAAAGTTTGTGCCAATTTTTGTTTTTACCAGTTATAGTACTGCAGAATTTAGGATAAGATTTAAAAAATATTTGCCATTTTTATAGGTGAAAATGCCGTATATTCTTGTCTTAATTTGCATGCATTGTTTAATAATGTCATATTTTAACTCCTATTCTTTTAAAATAAGAATCCATTTGTATGTCTTTTTAAGTGAAGACCTACCTTGTCAGTATAGTAGTGTTATTGGTATATAGTAGCTCACCATCAAGATCAAAATAATTGTTATTTGCATGTATGCAGCTACTTCTAATTACTGTCTTACTTTCCACGTTACAGTTTATCTCTAATACAACTAAGCTATCTGAATTAAGTGCAAATTTTTAATTTGAGGATAATTTTAATTTAGTAGCATCTGCCACTATAATCCTTTTTCCCTTTTATAATTATCCACTTTTATAGTTTTTTTTTCCAAAATGGTTATGACTATCCATTATTTCCTGAGAAACCCTACCTAGATCTTCCTTTGGTTTTATTTCCTTAAACTGAGACATTTCCAGACACATACCTGTTCAGTTCTACCTGTCTGGCACACCAAACTCTCCAGGTTGAAGGACATATTGCTCTTCAGAGGGATCATAATGCATTATCAAGCTTTCTTTCTCCAATAAAAATTGCTTGCATTTAAGGAATGGTTATAACATTGAGAATTTCAGACATGGTGTTTGGCAAGTAGAAAAGATATTATTTAGGTAGACAAGTGTTTTGACACCTAAGATGAAACTAGACTACTGGGGAGAAATTAGCATCCTACACAACTACGGAGTGAACCTTGGCTTACATTTATTCATAATTTTCAAGATTTGATGTGATTCTTCACTTACTCCTGTATTATTGAAAAGTGTAAATCTTAAAAGTGTCAGCATGTTAACAATCTTAAATCCTAAGTAGTAGCAATCACCTGGTTTAGATAGAGTTAAATTGGAATGGTAACCAGCAAATTAAGAGAGCAAAGAAAGTTCAAAGAAGGAGCAATTTTAAATGATCAAGGAGATTTAGATTCTTTAACTCTGAAGATGATGAACTAGATATACTGAACTCCAATCTCAAAATTCAAATGTTGCTGAGTGAGAAAGATCAAAGTTCAGACAATCCCAGAAAATTTTCAGACTCAGTATTAGTATTATGGGGCATCTATCAAATTCACAAATGACAGTTCTAAAGAATTCTGAAGGAAAGTGTGGAGCACACATTATTTATAAAATTAAAGAATATAGGTGAACTGGAGGTGAAAGACCTGTATGGGGCTGGGAGCTGTTGCTGGGCCATGTCTTCCTCCAGGGTTCTTTAATGATGGCTTCATGAGGGGTGTTTCCCCTCACCTCCTTGCTTCTCTTTCTCCTCTCTCCCTGAAATGATGCTAGATGCTCTTTAGCTCCAGTGCGACTGAGACTTCTTATAGTTTGTGTTAAATTTAGCCATCCCCATTTTCTATATTAATCATAAAATAATCACAAATGGTTGCAAAATTTGACAGCCTTGGGATAATTTAGGAAACCATTAATTCTAAAAGAACAGTGATTTTACAGAATTTGAAGGTAGTTAGGTGGTTTTCTTAGAGCAAGATAAAAAGCTATCATGCTGTATGTGTAATTTTCTGCAATTTTATCACTTAAACTAGATGTACCTGAAAATGGCTTCTATAGTCAATAGCCTATGAAATAAATGGCCTTTTCTAGGGGGTACTACAGGGTAATGTAAAGGTCATTGTCACGTTTTAGACTTTTAACAGCTTTCATTGTGCTATAAATAACAGTAGCTAACATTTTAATTTCATGAAACCTAAGTTATATAAATTGGATTTTAAGATGTAGTGTATATGGTAGGTATATTAGGTTGAAAACACGTACACAGCATATTGGTACAAGTCTCTTTAATTATAACCCATTTTGGAGGGGTCCTGCTAAAGCTAAAACTAATATCTCTTAGCATCTCTAGTTATTGAAATTTGGGTTTGAATTTAATGTTTAGACCATTAAAAATCCATATGGAAGTGGCTGGAGAAATCTAACAAACTTATCTGTCTTGCGCTGTGCCCAAACGTTGTAAAAACTCCTCTTATGAATAGTTGTTTCATATTATTCTTGCTACAGTTCTTCTTTCCACATAATCCCCCTGTTTTTATGGCAGGTACAGGGAGTATCATTGTTGACAAGGTGTCACAGCAACACTAATATCTTGCTGACTAGCCCAGCTGGGCTTTGACAGCTTCTCTAAAAAAGGACACAGTGTGATAGAGATAACAGCATTAAGGATGAACACAGAAAATAAGAGATGACAGAGAACTCAGTTAAGACATGGAATAAAAGATTCCAGAACCTTATCTGGGTTCCATCTTTAAATTCTACTACCAAAACTCTTTTAATTTGTTCAAAAGTTATTTTATTAATTGCCTCACTTATCACCTTTACAGAGAAATCACTGTTAGCAAAGGTAGGCTGGTTCTATGGTGTAATGTGAGGTAACCAGGCTTGGTTCCTCACTTTAAGGAACTTACAGTCTAGTAAGGAAGACAGGGGAAAGCACAAAGACATATAATACAAACATTAAGCCTAAGAGAAGCAAAACTCCTTATGTGCAACCACAGGAAGTATAGTGGTTAATCTCAGTTGTCAGCGTGGTTAGCTTGAGTGATGCCTAGGAGATTAACAAAGCCTCACACTGGGCGCATCTGGGTGGATCACGTGTGTATGAGCTTGCAAGCTATATCTGGTTGCTGGGTTCTTCCTCTCTGCTTCTTTCCCTGTTTCTCTGCTTCCAGAAGCCAGAAGGTGAGCAGCGTTCCTCTGCCATGCTCCTCCCTCATGAGGTTTCTGCATAAGAGGCAGTTGACCATAGATTGATACCTCTGAAACCATGAGCCAAGATAAATCCTGCTTCTTTTTATTTGTGTATGTCAGGTGTTTTGTTCCACTAATGAAATGCTGACCAATACAACAAAGAATGATGAATCAGGTTAGAAAAATTAGGAAAGAATTTATGAAGGAAAGGGAATTTTGAAATGGCTACAATATATGGAAAGTTAGTGGCTGAGTAGAGGGCACTGTTGAGAGATGTGAGAACATGAATGAGGTCAATTAAATAACAATGAGTGCTTTCTATTTGCTTAATTGTGGAGTGCATGTATTCATTCACTTAAGCGATACATACTTAATGAATGTCTGGTTCTGAGGTGATATTCTACTAGCTGTTGTGTACACATTGTTGAATAAGACAGATGGAACTTTGTAGAAAAAAGTATAACCCAGTGAAGAGACAGGCATTGAAGGGTAAACAAGCTGTTAACATAATATTTCAATATATAATATGTGTTAACAGATCTAAACAAGGGAGAGAGGTAAAAATAAGAAGGGAAGTATATTTCAGATCACCAAAAATTTCTGAAGAAATACTTAATTTTAGGCCTGAAAGATGAAAAGTAGCTAGCCAACAAAAAAGAAGGCTAAGAAGAGGAAAGGCATTCCAGGCAGAGAAAACAACAAAATATATGAAAGCCCTGAAGGGATATAGAATTCGTGTTTGAGAAACTGAAAGTCAATGAGACTGGAGGCTAGTGATGGAGGAAAGTGGAATGAGTGGAGATTGGAAAGGCAGACAGTGCAGGAGCTTTGGCTACAGGGAGATGTTTGCTTGGTACTTGAAATGTGATGGAAAGTCATGAGAGAATGAAGCAGAAATGTCATATGATCTAATTATTTTTACTTTGGATACCAGATAGAAACTTACTGTATATAAAGAACAGAATTGGGAAAATTGACAGGAGATTGTTGTAGTAATTTAGGTGAGAAAAGATAGTGGTTTAGACTGGGAGGCTTGCGGATGAGATAGAACTTTATGGATGGAGTCAAGATGTATTTGCCAGGATTTGCTTATGGCCGTAGAGACATGAAGCTGTTAAAGCAGGTTAGGGACTGAACACACAGTCTAAGAATTTAGTTTCATATCACATACCTTTGGAAGCTTCTTCTGACATCCACAGGTGGGAGCAAGTGTCCCCTCTCAAGTTGCTGCATAACACCAGTATCTAGCAAGGTACTTTTTACAGTATAGTGTAATTACCTATTTATGTGTTTGTTCTCAACAGTGATTTTCTTGAGGTCACACTTCATATTCATTCTTGTCATCTCTTACTCCTAGACCCAGGATAATGTGTTGCAATATTGCTTGTTTTTCTGAGGATATGAGAGGGCAAAGAATCAGGGTAAGAAACAGATTCTGGCAATTGCAGTTGAAAAGGAATCTTCAAAGAATAAGTCAGAGAATTAATCCATATATTAAACTGTAAATAGTTTACAATTGCTTGCTTGTATGTTTTCAGTTGTTTAATAGGCTAAAAACTATTTATTTTTAGTCGTATTTCAGGGTGTTTGAATAAATTGACAATTTATTAAGTATGTTTATTCTCTAATGTACAAATATTTTATGATTTGATCCAGACCCTTAAAACTGAGGGTTTTACATAAGTCATTTTTCAAATGGAGAGATAATTTGGAGTAGGACGATAATGGGCAGAAAATATAGTTTATATTTATCCTTCACTGTTCCTGAGTGGGTCAATTTCTTTCCATGGGCCTCCTTATCATTTGCAGTATCTGTTGAACATGTATATTGGATGCTCCATACTCTCTTAAGCCCTGTCAGAACGTGTGTAGGGAAAATGGTAGAGGAACTTCCATTCACGTACCAGTCTACTTTGGTGGATGTTTCAGGCACTCGGATTAACTTTGAATGACTTAAGCCTATTTCTTGAATGGAAAAACTTTAAAGCCTTGTAAAAAGAGCTCTTACTGCTGCAGTAGAGTGATGCAAGTGAAGAGAAGTGAATCTGGGGAAGATTTAGGGGGCAAACATAAATAGCACTTAGTCTTTAGGTAGCTACAAAAATGTAGGGGGAAAACATGACTCGTTTCTCTACTGTACAAAAAAGACTAACATAGGAATTTTCCCTAGAAATGCCCACTTACCCTGCTATCCACTTCCCCTGTGATTACAATTGCATATTTCCAGGCTGTGATTCCAGACAGCCACATTTTACATCACACAGTCCATCTCTTCCTTTCTTCACTGTTAAGGAAAGCTGAGATACCTTGAATACCTTGAAGAGCAATCCCGTACGGTTGGATCCCAGAGCTGCTTTAGATTAAGCTCCTTAGTGTTACGCCATCCTAGGTCTGATTCCCTAATATTCCTAAGTTGAATCCCTATCTTCTTGGAGCAGATTGAATTAGTTTCCACTCTTTGCTGCCTAAAGAGCAAAACTAAAAATAGTGTTGATCAGTTATGTATAAGAAAATGAAAACCTATTATATAAAAAAAAAGAATTAGGGAGAAAAAAATTGATTTTCAGTTAAGTGCAGGGATGGCTGTAACTTATTTTTCATTGGGAGCAGATTCTCTCTAGGGATGTAAACTCCCCTAGAGCTCGGAGTGCAGCTTTGGAGTGTCATGTATGGTTCTAGGTCTGATTTCAAACTTTGCAGAGAAAATAAAGGTTATCAGGTGGAAAATTTTTCAGTTCTTTTTCCAACTCATTAAAAAAATATCAGGGCAAGGACCAAGATTCATTAGAGATCTTCTTTTTCTATCATGTCCTTTAGCTCTTAATATCTAATAACTCTTGCCATTCAGCATGATGTTAAAAAAATATTGCCAAATCTAAGCGTGTTCATAGGGAAGCATGCCTGACTCTGAGCTTGATGGGACCTTTCCCCAGGCCCACAGCTTTGTACCGTATTACAGAGCAGGACCTAACCCAAAGGGCATTTTATAATATTCTCTCTGTTCTTTGAATTCCCCTTGTATAGAATAAACTTTCTCTTCGCCCTTGCATAGAGTCTCTCTACTTTTAACCAGGAAATTTCACTGAAATACATTCATTTCTTTAGTGGCACTTCTTTCCCTTGGGTGGCAGATAGACCCAGCTGTTTTTCAAACATGACCACTTTTGTTTCATTCTTCAACAATACAACATGTTTCAGTCTTTCTCATTTTAAACACAAAATCCAGTCTTCCTATGCTCAAGCATTTCTTACCCTGTATCTCCCCCTCTTCGCTATTCTCCATGAATCGTATGTGTCTTTGTCTTTTCAATGCAATCTAATGCACCTACTTTTGTATGATCGCCAATAGTCACTTTACTGCTAATTTTATGGGAAATATTTAACTTTTATTTGTAGTTTAAAATATATTTATTTTTATAAATTAAATATAATAACTTAAAAAGAATAATGTAAGATCACCAGCAATTCTTCCAAACAGAACCAGTTATTTGCTATGGCTTTTGTCATTATTACAACTCTATGAATTATAACTTTTGTCATTATTACAACTCCTTTCTATTTTACAATTATTCTGATGGTATTTATAATCCTACAGAAGTTGCTTTTCTGTCTTTTTTGCTAAACCTTTATCTGGTACACAAAGCACACTCTAATATTGATGTTTCCATCTTTACTTCCTTATCTCACTGTTTCATTTATTCTATAGATACTTTGTGACTGGGCAGCACCCCCAGCCGCTGCGCCATAGCTATGTATCTATAGCCTGTATTCCGAGGCCTGCTAAATCTCTCTAGATACCAAGTTTTATGGTGATTTCCTACAAGCACCATAATCTCCATCCACACTCTTCCAAATGGATTTTATTATCTCCCAATTTCCCCATCTCAGACATCCTATGTTGACACCACTAACAACCCAGTTATTTGAAATCACTTTTGATTTCCCCTGTTCATCTCCCTCAACCAGCCAGTGGCCAACTGTTTGCAATTCGATTTCTTTTATAGCTCTTAGATCCATCTCCTGCTGTCTAACTGGGTGTGGGCTTCAGTCTTAGAATATTTGTGCACTAGTATTTTAAATGAAGTCTTTGCCTCTAAACTTAGCCCCCTTCAATCAATTCTCCACACTGCTGCCAAAGCGATCTTTTGAAAACATAAATCTGAACATTGTGGTTAAGATTGTGGGCTTTTGAATAATACAGAGCTGGATTTATAACCAGTTCCAACACTTAGTAGCTATAATCTTGGGCAAGTTGTTTAACCTCTGTAAGCTTCAATTTCCTCACTGTGAAATAAGGATTGCAATTACTATTTTAGAGTTTTGTTTCAAGGATTAAATGAATAATCTATTTGGCACAATGCCTCGCAAATAAATAGTGCTCAACATTTGATTATTACTATTATTTTGGTTATTCTTACTGATATTATTGATACTTCTTGTAGCTCTTCCTGGCTGAATTCCTTCAATACTTCTCTATCAGATTTAAAATTTTAACCCTCTGAGTGATATATGAGGCGTTTGATGATGGTGCCTTATTTGGCTTCTCCAACTTCATTTCCTGCCACTTTCTTTTTTCATTCTGTTTTCCAGGCATAGGGAATTATTTACAGATTTCACGACAGCAGTCTGTCTTTTTTCTTTCGCTTCTTTTTGTATAGTCTTCAACATTTCTTGACTTCAACTGTTCCTTGCACTAAATCTATTTTATTCTTTAAACTTCAATCCCAGTTCAGTCTTTAACTAGTGAACCTCCCCTCCCACCAGCCTTGTCATAGTCTGGAGCAGGTGTCCTGTTTGTTCTCCTTATTTCCTGAGCGCACATGATTTCACCGTATCATATTATCTTCCCCAAGAGATTGCAGATGACTTGAAGTTACCACCAGTATATCATTCTTCTCTGTATTACCAATTTCTAGACTAGTTCCTGGAAAGTAGTAGTTGGCACTCAAATGTTGACTGGTATCTAAGTTTTGGATGTTTATAATGATAGCATCACAATGTGGAGATGACATAATTCATAAAATAAAGATTCATTAAAAATAGATAATGAAGTGCCTAAATGAGTGCTACAGATAGGAAGTTGTAGAGTAGTTGGAAATTTTATGTTGTCCAGAAAATTTTAAGGAAATAATAACAATTGAACTGTATGCTTATAGTATAAGATTTGACTAAGTAAAAAGTAACTAAAGATTTTTAGGAAAAGGAAATTAAGAACAAAGACAGAAAAAACTATTATATATGTCCTGACCCCTATGTGGCAAGCACCAAGTTGACCCTGAGCTTATGATGTTTGTGTAACTTTTCAAATTCAATTCTCCTACTGACTCCGAGTGTCATAGCTAAGGACAATGATAGGCAAAGGGTGTAAATAAATTCATAAAGTTCACACTGCTGTTCCATGGTAAAAACAGGATCCAAGGGCTGGGGATTTAGCTCAGCGGTTAAAGTGCTTGCCTTGGAAGCACAAGGGCCTGAGTTCGATCCCCAGCACAAAAAAAAAAAAAAAAAAACAGGATCCAAGCCCAGTTCTGCTTGACACTGAAGTATTTCTTTCTCCACAATGAGCTGATGGACACCATGGGAAAGGAACTGTGAGATCAAAACAGTGACAGCGAGCCTGGATCAAGATTATGCTAGCCAGGGGCTGGCGATTTAGCTCAGTGGTTAGAGTGCTTGCCTAACAAGCACGAGGCCCTGAATTTGATCCCTGGCACACACAAAAAATAAATAAATAAAATCAGATAAAAAATAAAAAAAATAAAAAGGAAAGATTATACAAGACCTTCAAAGTCTAGCAGAGGGAGAGTTTTAGTATTTTGTATTAAGTAACCATACAGTCATTCACTATTCTCAGGGTCAAATTGACCAAACTGTGTCAAGATCCAGGATTGGAGCAAGCATACAGCAAGCTTGCTGCTATGACCCTCGTCTGTGCTCACAGGTGAGCAATGTTAACAGACAAAAACTGTTTTTGACTAGGCCTGGATACTCTCTCGAAACTCTTATTAAAGTGTGGATATTCATTACACATTTTTGGCTAATTCATAAGTGTTCTTTCTTTCTAATATCAGTCTGATTTCTTAATGGAAAATTAAATGACCTCACTATCTTTTGAGCAAGCTGGAAGAAACTGTAAATCAAAGCAAATTAGGCTCTTCCTGTGAAAGATGAAGGGTTTCCTAGAGGCTTTAACAAGTTATTTCTGCCAAATCTCATGGTCTTAGTTAGTATGTGATCTAAACTTGGCTAAAGAGACGTCTTCTTTTCCAGGACAGAAACCCTGATGAAACAGCGAGGTGTGTTTCTAAGCATCTTCTTTAGCATCAATTCTGTGAGCTTCCCCAAAATAGTTGAGATTTTTTTTTCAAACGTTAGTCAGAGTACATTTCTGTGGCTTACAACCAAAAAAAATTATAATCAATACCATTCTTATTCAGTCAGAGTTGGCACATGATTTAAAAACCAACAGGCCCATGATTTAATAACAATGGCACATGATTTAAATCTAATAGGATTTAAATATGGAAAATACACTGTGGTGTTTTTATAGTATGTCAACTTGGCTAAACTGGAACTATCTTTCCCACAGTCCTCTTCCCCATATGGTTCCAAGCTGCACTTTGCCAAAAAATAAAATATTGTGGGTTTTGGGGTAGAAGTAAAGCAGGAGTCATTAGAAGCTGAAGATCATGGTTACTCATGGTGAAAGACAATTGCCAGTGTGTCCCCACTCCCTTATTTGTGTCCAAACCTTCTCAAATGCTTTCTCTGAACAATAGTGATTCCTGGCTCACAGACTCTTTGTGGTGTTATTCCAGCACCCGGTTACCTGGTCTTCTGACTTCTTGGAAAACCACAATTTGTCATTTGGTCCAGTACTTCAGAAAGGCACTTTTTCCTAGTCAACTTCCATTTTTAGTCTGTTTTTCTAACTTCTCCAACAACTGCGCAAGATCTTATTCTTATAATAAATCTTCCATTTCTTAATACTTTTAGAGGTCGTTTCTGTGATCGCACCGTGATTGTTTCAGTTCTTCTTACTAAAATCGGTTCTAGAAGAACAGAAAATTAAAGATGGTAATGAATAATTGGTTCACTGCTGATTAAATTTAAAGACATTGGTATTTTTACTGGCAGTAAAAAAGGGGACACTGGCATGCAATGGTAAAACAGTTTCTTAAATAAAATAAGAGAACATCATATAATAAAAAATAAAAATAGAAACAAAATTCCGAGATTAAAGTCTTGGTAATGGATTAGAAAGCTTCTATTTCTTCCCTGAGAGAAAGAAACCCATATTTTCTAGAAAGTTTCTTAAGTCTAATGTAGAGGGTGGCTGAATTATAGTTTCTAGTTCAACCTAACCTTTCAGTATGTCTTAGATTAGGAATAAGTCATTGATTAGGAAGCAGTAGGGCCATGAATATTGGAATGGAAGCATGTGGACTGATTCTGATGATGAACCTTTTAGTTATATTAAGCCTCATATGCCAGCAGAAGCAGACTTTCCTCCGGGTTTGAGGAATTTAATCTCTCTTTCCCTGCAGAACTTAATTGTCCTGAACTTTACTTGTAGGGAAATACTGATCCTCATATACATATAACCCCACCATCTCTTTCTGCTTAAAAATCTATGAGATGACTCAGATCATGGCCTGTTACTGTAGATCAGATAAAAATTATGTCCTGAATAAAAATACACATCAAAATAATTATTTTTATATAATTCATATTTATATAAGCAGAAACCTGGGGAATATGTGTGGAAAGGGATTGAACATACAGTGGTCAGAGTGGGAGAATATAATATTGAGAATTTATTGAAATCAGTTCACCAAAGATTCTGTTCTCAGTGTATTCTAAGTGACCAGTAATTGGTTCTAAGCCTTGGCTTGATTAATTGACTAATGTCGAGCTACCAGAACTTCCTTGGTATAATGCAGAGGAAGTATCAAAAGATTTAGTAATATTGAAAGACTTGTTCATCTTCCTATATATGTGACCCATATAAAAGTTTGAAAGATACTTTTTTTCCCCAATACATTGATGAAGGGAGAATCATCACCTGTGAAAAGCTCAGCAGTGACTCTTTTCTTCAGGATAGGAATAACAGTAGGAAGTCCTACTATCAGAATAGGATTCCTGAGTTAAATAGAGATGATGGGATCCCAAAGTGTCAGGGGCCAAGTGGTGGCACTTAACTGCCAGGGACAGTGTGGGTAAAATTCATGTAATAGGTGCCAGATCTAGAGCAGTAATCAGAATGATTATTTTCCACATTTTGTCATTAGCTAGTCTCTCATGGTGACCCAAGGATTGATTTCATAGACAGTTTGCTAAATTCTTACTTTATTTGTAGAAATGGGAAAACTCTGAGTCTATTGAACAGAAGTTTGACTTGCAGCACCAAAATAGATAAGCAATTTCCATTTGTGAGCTAGTTCACACTTCCAGGGCATCTTGGATGAAGGGGAGCCAGATTTAAGGAAAGGGCTTTGCACTGCCAAAATCTTACACAGTATATTTTCTTATAGTCTTTCCCTAAAGATTGTTTGCCCATTTACAAGGATATATAGGGAAAGGGGAAATTATCATGATATTTAGGAATCACTTGACATTTTCTCTAACTAGACACTACCAGAGTGACAAAATCCCTCTATCGTTCTCCAATCAGCAGAGGGAATTTAGGAGGTCAGGATATTAGTAATGTTTTACCTTGGGTTCGTTCCACAGGGAACCCAACCCATCCCTATGGTTATTTCTCAGTTCCAGAATGGCTAACTGGAGTAGTCATACATGTACTAAGAAATTTACAGAATATGCATATTGATTTCTAGATCTGTGGACTGAGAATTTTATGGTAGAACTGGCCAAGAGAAAACATTTAGAAAAATCTCTATCTACAAAAATAGTGAACTAAAGGTAATGTTTCTTTGCTGGATGGGTTTTGAGATTAGTGCGACCATCGAAAACTTAAGAAAGTACAAATGATTACCTGTAACGCATTCACATATAATTTTCCTATTTGGCCTGTGCAGAGATAATGTTAGAAAATAACTTAGTCAGATGGCAAATTCAACTGCAACAGCTGTTTCAGATGTCTTTTCTTCACTGGAGCAGATCAAAACATTCCCTGTTATGCAGTTAATTTGTTGAATTATTTTCTTCTGGGTGTGTTACTAGAGACAAGGAAAAGCAGTTAACTTTCATTTGGCATAGCCAGGAATACACCTTTCCCTTCAGATCTATAGCAACTTTCTAGATCTCTGTATAATCTAGTCTCTAGGATCCTTGACCATTTTCGCAATTCCAGAATATACAATTATTCTAATATTCAATAATATCCAATTACCTATCTATCTATCTAGTTATCTGGCATTAACTAAGTTATAAAAAAATTAAAAATGACTCTAACTGAGGAAAATTGTATATGTTAACAAAGGTCCAAAAAATGTCGAGATATGTCCTCCCAAGGTGAAGGACAAGCTGCTCCCCCCACTGCTATGGAGATAAAGAGATCATTGTCTTCCGGACCCCTTTAGGTTATAAAGATAGCCTTTATTTCATTATTGACTAACGTGGAAGTTTACAGTTTTGAGCTGGTCTAGGGGAATGTTCAAGTTTGAGCCACTCAGCTGCCAAATCTGTGATGCTGGATGTGTCTGTGGAAGATAGAAATGTTTTATAGAATTTTTACCAGGACTCTATAGGTAAATTACAGTTCACATAATTAGGATTTTGGAGTAATATCAATGCACCACCTTCAGATTTAAATAGTCTCTTTTAAAAGACTTCTGCATTGCTACTGGATCCCAGAAGAGGCTGAATTATCTTTCTAGGTCATCAAGTTGTCATGTAACCTGATTTGTCCATTGAGAATGAGGGGTTGACTATCCCATTGAGCCAGAAATTTGGAATGTAGAGCTTTATTCCATCAGTAAATGGAAATGGTACGTATAAGATCCTGAGCTTGAGCATGACCTAAAGGCACAAGTGAATTGCATCTACAATGGCTCAGATTCTCATGGTGCCTACTCTTTCTGTCTTTTTCTGTTGTTAACCCACACTTATGGCTTCACCTACTGAGGAATAAAATGTTTGGATTTTCATATGGTTCTGCATGATATACTGGAACTGCCTAAAATGACTAACGGTTCGGTTTAGAAGGAACACAATTTGGATATTGGTGACAAGGTGGTCTGTAGAATTGGTATATGAACCTCTAATTGGGCATAATATAAAGATATTTGTGTTTCTCAATAATTAGGTAATTAGGATCACTTGTCCAGTGAATATCAATCACAGTTACCTTGTTCTTGCCCAATAGGTACATGATAAAATGTGACTGCTTTAGCACACTGAACTTCTGCTTACTAAGGCCAGTCTGATTAGAACTGTTGCTAAGCTCCCCTCTGTCAATAGCAGAAGCCACAGCTTAGTTCTAGAAAGGCACCATTCCCCGAGGGGGAACCAGTCATCAACTTACTGGCAGCCTGATCCCATGGAATAACTTCCATCATATCATCATGAAAGGGCAGTTTTTTCTTTCTGGAATAGGTATTCTGAATATGACTTTGTTTTCTCTGTACAAAGTACTTCTTCCAAAACCACCATCCGTGAACTTTCAGTTACCTTATTCATTGCCATGGTAGTTCACACAGCAAGTTTGTGACGAGGAAACTAATTTTACAGCTAATAAAATCTAGCACTGGCTCATGCTTATGGAAATTACTTATCTTATCATATTCCTCATCACCCTGAGGCAGTTGGCTCAATAGATGGCTTAAATGTTTTTTTTTGAATACTCAGTTATAGCATCAGCTGATTGGTAACACTTTGTGGACTGGGATGATGTCATTCAGGATGTAGCATATGCTCTAAATCAGTGACCAGTGTGTGATGATGTTTCTCCCAAAGCATTCCAAGGTCTACGAATGAAGAATTGAAAACTGGAATTACTTTCTCAGTATCATACTAAAAAATCCAGTTCTGAAGTCTTTGCTTCTGTCCCTGGAACTTTCAGTTCTCTTGGTATAGGATTCTCTCCTGCTCGTTATCTAGTTTCTCCCCCATTTTACCAGGTGTATTTGACTTTTTATTTGAGATAGCACATAAGTTTGATTGGCATCTACCTGGGCATGGCGTTGGTGGATACAGAAGCCGACAAAAAGATGATATTATATCATGAAAGTTCTTCCTTTCATCTCTTTTACCCTATATGCTCAATCATAAAGAAATGTGGGTTTAAAATTTATCAATATCTATGAAAAAATGTGGACTATTGCATTGTATGACACTCTAAATTTTCTGTCATTTAAGCCAAGCCACAGAATGGCTCTGTACTTTGAGTGTGCGATATTAAGTTTATTCCATTTACTTCGAACTTGTTCCTTTCCTTTCCATGTGAAGCAACAGGAAAAAAATTGCTTCTTTCTATTCCTTTTCTTAATTTTTCAAGACAGCTGGACTGCTGCCAGTCATATTGGCAAATCACACTCCTAATTTATGCAGAATATGATAAAGCCTCATGCTTGCTGATTTTTAGTGCATAGAAGCATATGGAACCGAAAAGTGCCAGACCCAGCTTTGCACTCCAGGAATGTGTAGGAGGGCTTACCAGTGCTTACGGGGAGAAGAGACGGGAGACATGAGTGAAACTCATGGAACAGTAGAAGTTTTCTTTCATTACCTTCACTTTTGGGACTTTGGGATGTATTTCTGAAAGGGGTATGTTTATGAAAAATATATATCACTTAAATGTACACTAGGCATTTTTCTACTTAAAGGGATTTTTTTCCCTGAATCATTTTTAAGCCCCTGAAAAACTCAAATATGTATCATCTTCAATTTTTCTAAAAAGCAATATTCCCTCTATACCCACAAGAATTTCATGAAATTGGAATGTAGTTGAACACTACTTGACTCAATAAGAATTTTTCATTTAATTTGGAAAAGTAAAGTAAGGGAATAAAAACGAAATGAGATTTTATTTTCCACTTTAAATATAGTGCTAATTTCTTTAATGCTCTAATTGTAGCCTGCTGAAATACACACCACAGAAGAAGTCTTGGATTTCCCTGGACACATTTTTACCTGATAGTCTTTTGTATTTGTTATAAACATTAAACTGCCTGGTTCTCTAGGACCTATTAACACTCATTCTCAGAACATCAACTCTCTCCATATGTGAAGCCAATGAGATTTCTAGTTAATGGGGCAGATCTGTTCCCTGGAGGCTGCACCTAGTCTTGCCTTAGAAATAAATTTAAATATGTTGGCCATAGTTCCAAGTATTAAGCAAGTTTTTATTAAAACAAATGTCTCTAACCAGTCAAGCAGACCAAAGCAGCAAGCCTGAGTGAGGAGACAAAAAAGCTCCAATCCATCAAGATGGGAGATATTTTAGATTAAAATGATTGTTTTGCTATATTTGTTTATACGTATTTTCATGAAAAGGGGTGTAAATACAAACATGATATTAACTTGCAAGAGTTATAGTGAAATGCTATGGTTTTAAAATAAATCACCGCCCATCATTGTTTATTTCTTCATTGTAGCAAAACATCTGTTATTAGCTTTCTAGTATACAATTGTTTCTCTTCTGCTAATGACTGATTTTCCTCCAGGAAATACTCTTTTTCAGCCCTTTGAGTTAGTGGACCATTTTCTTTAGGTTATTAATGAAGGAAATGATTCAGACTGCAGTTAGTACATTGGTAGCATTGACTGATTTGGTTAGGGTCGTACAATCACCTGAGACTAATTAAGACTAAATCAACCTTTCTTTCTTTCTTTCTTTCTTTCTTTCTTTCTTTCTTTCTTTCTTTCTTTCTTTCTTTCTTTCTTTCTTCCTTTCTTCCTTTCTTCCTTTCTTCCTTTCTTCCTTCCTTTCTTTCTTTCTTTCTTTCTTTCTTTCTTTCTTTCTTTCTTTCTTTCTTTCTTTCTTTCTTTCTTTCTCTCTCTCTCTCTCTCTCTCTCTCTCTCTCTCTCTTTCTTTCTTTTTCTTTCTTCTCCTTCTGAATTGGGATAAAGTCCTTTTGTTTTTCCTATTGGATATGAATCTTACAGGATTACTGACTATCGCCACTGCAGTAATTTTGCAATCATGTAAAAAATGGGGCCATCTTTAAGAAAGCAGATCTGAAGAAATGAAGATGAAGAAAATGATCTTTGATACCCAGATTAGAGCCTGGATGCAGGGTAAGGCAGTGTATCTATCTCCTGACTGCCTAGTTATTTGATGCAATGCATTCTCCCCTTCTCTTTTTTTAAACTTGAGTTTTTACTAACAACAGAAATAATTTCCACTGGTCTGTTCATGAAAAATAATGACACAGCTGTTTTATTAAGAGATATAAAACCCTGCTTGTGACTTCAAAGAGTTCACACTTCTTAGGAGAATACATACATACATACATGCCAGTTATTCTAATACGTGAAAGTTATGCATGGAGTTGGAAAGTACAGGTCAGGGTGAGAGCGGGGCAAAGGAGGCTTACCAGAAAAATGGCATTCAAACCAAGTCTTCAAAGAATTGGTCTGATTCCTACCTAAGTTTGGATTTCTTTAAAAGCAATCCAGGATACAGGACCTGGATACAAATTATTTCTTTGGAACATAATTCCAGGAAGCATAAGAGCATAAGCGAGGGAATGGTGAAGATGATACAAGAAAGCAAGCAAAGGGACCATTTACTAGTAAATTATGCTGGACAACTGGCAAGGAAGCCACTGAATTTATCCCTGACTCTGTCCCAGACTGGTTGCTTTTTGTTCTTGGGGTCTTATTGATATAGGGGAAAAAATATAACTCCCAACCTGCTAGATGTCAGTTATGCTGAGTTCGTGCTCCCCGAAGTCAAAGAACGAATTCTAAGGAACAAAGGAGGTTAAGAGTAGGAAATTTATTGAGAGAGAGAAAGAGAGCTCCTGAGAGACAGGAGGGGACCCGAGTGGGTTGCCCACAAGCTCACTTTTCAAGGGAAATTTTATAGAGCAAAATTGTGAGGTAGGTACAATGTGTGTAAAAAATGATGATTAACCAATAATATTACAAGTGTAGTTGTTTAGGTAATAGTGATCCAATGGGGAAGAAAGTCACAAAATCGGCAAGGAGAGAACAAGGACATTCCAGTGTGAGTTGGATCTGGAGATCTTGGTCACCCAGCTGGGTGACCTAGACTTTATCAGATGTGATCTTCAGTTCATTGTTTATCCCTCAACCAGGGGGGTGGCTCTGGTCTTTCCATCCTTATTTTGAGACCTGACCTTCAGTGGATGAGCCTCCAGCCTCCAGCCATAGTTGTAGTGTATTTTTCTCTTGTGTATTGACTCCATTGAGGGCCCAGCCCTGTCTGACTGCCTCTAATATTTCTGTCTTACTTTGCTGTGGCTGCACCTGTGTGCAGAGGAATATTCTCTGTGGTACTGGAGAAAGCCATTTGGGGATAAAAGAGTCACACACTGTCATTGTGCTGGGAGCTAGTTGCAGGTAGCCTGAAGTGAGCCGTGGGATATGGGTAGCATCAACTTCATCTACTACAATGTCCATTTTCTGTAAGAAGTCTTATTCTCTCATTATTTTCATGAATTCCCAGAGACTTGTATTTTAATTTTTTTGTTGTTGGTTCTGAGTTCCTAACTGCAGTAAATGATCTATTTCATTGTAGTTGTTTTCTTCTTTCTACTTTGTGTCAAAACCCATGCTGAAATTTAGACCATTTATTTTTCATTTCCCCTGAAATCTTATAGAAGGCACTTTTGCAGGGTGTGTTTTGATGGATGTGTGTGCAGCACAATCTTCAGAAGATAAGCCCAGTGGGAGAGTTTTCATCTCTGCAATACAAATACCATAAAGTTTAGTGTTGCACATTCTTTACCTTGAAAAGTTTGTCATTGCTAACCTAAGCTGGGTTCCTTCGGATTTTTGGGATGGTTCTGAGAAAAGGATTCTTGGGCAATGATTTACTGAGTCAGCGGCTCCAGGGGAATCTGAAAGCTGATGAAGAAAACAGGCTGAGACGAGAGGAAACATAAGACACCAATGTGGGTTCAAATGATCCCATTTAAACTTGAACATGAAAAATGGCCCCATGGTATATTGTTGATAGGGACAAAGGGGAAGGCTTTTTGTACCTCTGTGTTATTCAGTTATTGTCTATCTCTTGGAAGAAGGTATAAACTCTCAGGAGTTTTCGGATTAGGTGGCTTCTGTTGTTAATAGAAAAGTATTATAAGAAAGGCACAGCTGTAAGCTGGTAGCGGGCAATGCCCAGAGGCCTTAGCCTTCTCCTAAAGTGCTCGTACTCATTCTTCTCTCAAGATCTTTTTTCTTTATTTTTTTGTACAGCGTTATTACTTCTAAATGCAAATCTACTTTTGATACTGTTCAAAACAACTGATTTCTTACTGCTCTTCTGAAAGGATGCATTCCTTTGTCTCCCAAGGCTCACGAATATGCTCAGTTAACTAAAGTGTCACTTGGTTGCTTCATTCTTATTCTTGTTTAGTTTCATGAAAAAGCTGACAGAGACCTTGAAATACCAGCTTTCCACTGTCCCTTATCTATTCCTAAATATGGAACTAGAGTTTATCATTGAAATAAATGGCCACATTAACAGAAAAGCTGATATCAGTTTTGATGTTAAACAGCAACGATTTTATCTATGTAAAAGATGAATAGCAACCAGATGAGGAGACAAGTTTACTTTTAGGAGATAAAGAAGCCTGTGAAAACATGCAGAAAAGTGAACGTGGTAACCTTAGGAGATATGCAAACAGTTCAGTTTTGACTTGAAGTCAAATTATGGAAGGAGATGGGGGGCAGCCGTGATTAATGAGCTGCAGAGATGGGTAGATAGATGTCATAGCTTCAGTGGTCCAACATATGATTGCACAGACTTTAGGCCTTTTCCTGAAAGCATGATGTCGTATTTAGATTGGCAAGTGAAAAATATTATTCTTTCTCCATCTACGCTGGGAAGTGTGCCCTTGAGAAGGGGATGTCTGGGAAATGTAAGAATATTTCATATTTTACACAAACATGAAAAATGATGTATCTAAATGAAGATTATAACAGTAGTGATAAAGAGAAGTGTAAGCTTAAGGAGAAAAGACAGGATCAGATGGTAAACAGTACTTAGAAAGGAGATATGAATATTTAAGAAACATTGCCAGCTTTTCATCTTGCTTACTATTATTTTGCTAATTCTTTCTCTCTTCCCCTAGCCTCATTATTTCTACTCTCTCAATAAAACAAAACTGATATTATGTTCTATGTATGGTTTTGTAACCTATTGTAATAATGGATATCTTTATATCTTTCATATAATAAATGTGGTATAAATGAATACATATCAGTTAAAACAGCTGCTTAGTGTTGTACGAATGAAGAATAATTTATTTAATCTCTTATGATCATCTAGACTGTAACTTTCCTAAAACATTACATACTGTCTTATCAGAAGTATTTTTATTTTTAAAATTTTCCTTTTCTCTATTAGTATATGTTTGCAATATACAATAAACATGTTTCTGTGGGGGAATTGGTACTTATACATATCATATGTTGATCCTTTTTACTTCCCTTTGAGCTCCTAAAGCCAGACATTTGTTCATATTCTTAATGATTATCTTAGAATATTTCTAGAACAGTAAAATTAATTTCTAATAAAGTATTTAAAACTTTTAATAAACAATGTGGACTTGTTCTCCAGGTAGTTTATGTCTTAAAATAATCACAAACCCACCTACTCTTTGAAGTGTCTTCGAAATTCTACTTTGTGAAAGAAGTTTTCTTATAATTGGGTAAGCTCTAGAAGCGTACATTTTAATATTTTAATGCCTAGTTTTACTTTTGTCAAACTTAAAATAGATATTTGGGCACTTAGGGAAATATTATTCTTTTCTACCTTCTATACAGCTCTTGGTTTTCCCTTTGGGGAAATAGGAGCTAATCTAAAAAAATCAACTTCAAAAATTATTAGTATAGTGTAATACTAATTGATGATACTTAGAAAATATATTTATCTACCAATTTATTGATTCTATCAATATTTATTGAAAGATCATACTTATTCCAGGTAATGTGAGCAAAATCCCTTCCCTTCTCTTACTTGGATAGTCTAGACTACTAATAATCATGATAACCAGGATGATGATAACCTGACATTTATGTGTTGTTTACTATGGGTCAAACATTATTTTTAGTAACACTCTGAATAATTAATGTCATTAACTTCATGAAACAGACAAAAAAGAAAATAAGATCCTTCTGTGAAGCTGTTCGTAATTGTTGCTCATCACAGGAAACAGTAGTAGAGACTTGGAAAAGCTTCTAATCAAACTGACAAGGACGGATCTTGGCAGTCTTCCTGGAGCAGCCAGTATCTGAGTTGAGACATCAAGATTGAAGAAGTTACTTTATGTGTCCTTAGAACTTGTATGTAAAAAATACTACAAGGACCTCGTATTTGCTTTTGCAAAGAGCATCACTCTGAGGAAATGTTACCTTGTTCTGTGATATAACACAGGCAGGATGATTTTGGGGATCCTTTCTGAGAATATTTTCTATTCACTATTTTCACTCCCATTTTATATTCAGTCCTCTGAGTTGTAGATTCTGACCTTTACCATTCTACTAAAAAAAGTATACATTAAAATTGCCAATGACTTTCTACTTAAAAATTCAATGTGGATTTTTCAGTTTTTGTATTGGCATCTTCCACATGTTTAAAACCTTCCCATTTGAAATTTCTACTACCTAACTAATCATCTGTACTAGAAATTGGAAAATGATCCTGTAATACTTTCCCTCACCCATCTCATCCATGAATTCTTATCAAGTTCCCTTGCCTTTGCATTCCTGCCTTTTCCACTGGACAGATTTAAGAACCTCATTCATTTGGTCTAATTTCTCATCCATTTTCAACTGACTATTAGCAATTGCAGACTTTGTTACCAATGGAGTTTAGAATTAAGACTTATACCCAAAATTTTAAGCACATTTTGCAATTAATGTGTTCTCATGTTATTTTGAAAAATCATTTTAGTTATACTTGGAAACTGGTGATTCAAAGTTAAGCCACTGTATTAGCTTGTTGCTGGGCAAAGTATCTGACTTAAAAAGGGCTCATGCTTAACTTAATTTGGCTCTCAGTTTCAAAGGTTAGTAGATGGTCTTTGACTCCAAACAGAAACATGGGAGAACGGCATGATGGAACAGAGCTATTCACTTCACCGCAGCTGGGAAACAGAACACAGGGGAAGAGTGCCATTGAGCTGTGTAGTCTCCAAAGGCACACACCCATCGTCTCACCACTTTCAACTGGATCCTACCTCCCAAGAGCTCATTTCACTATGACCAACAGTAGATTGATGAGAGCACAGTGCCCACATGATTCATTCACCTCTTCAGGAGCCTCACAATCCAGTCAAATTGAGAACGAAGCCGAACCATCCCAACCACAGGTTTAGCTGCTTTTTACATCTCCTGTGTTGATTCATCCGATTGACCAAATTGAATTATTGGAGCACTTGAGTCTTTTCTCCTGCATACTAACACCATCTATTTAACTTTGGGACCAATACTCAAGCCCTCGAAGTATTAGTGTATGTGTGTATATATATACACACACATATATATGTACACACTGTTACATATATATGTGTGTGTGTGTATATATATGCTAAATTAGTGTATATATACACACTAAATTTTTATATTATATATTTATTATATATTTACATATTCTATATGTATATGTAATATATATGTGATATATATGGGTATATATTTGGGATAGTAATAGAACTTATTATAGGGTATTTTTTAGAATTAAATGAAGTGACATTTAAACCATCTAATTTGGTGTCAGGCATGATGTAATTCCTCAAGGCTATTAGCTACTTATTACTATTATTACCGTTATTATTGTTACTATAAATGTTGTTACCATATGTGACTGGGAACCCTGCTCTGAATCCTAATCTTCATGACGTAGGTTCTTTAGGACTATAATGTCTGAATAACCTCTCTTCATTATTCTTTCAGAACAGAAACTCTGGAACTGGGCAATAGCCTGATCAATTCTCTAGGTGTAGCCTTGGCTTAGACACATTATTTCATTTTTGTGCTTTGCAGATTGAGCTTCCAGACTGACTGAAACATTCCTGAACCTGTAAAACCCAGGGGACACGTAGGCCTCAGTTCGGTTTTCTCCTTGGTGTCCACTTACTTCTCATGTTCAGAACCCTCATCCTCATCTTGGTAAGCTGGTTCTTTCTAGTACATCCTTTCTTAAAGGTGGGTGGCTACCTGGTTTTAATATGTCTCCCACACAAGTCTCCACTAAAACACAGGTCATTTTGGAAGATAAAGGACAGAACTATTTCTTCTATATGTTGAAGAATGCACAAAGAAGGTGACTTGTAATGCAAATGTGCGTTTGAACTGATGGGTGTATAGAGATTTTAGTAGTGAAAATTTGCAGGAGTAATAAATGTGTTAGTGGCTCAAAAATGAAGTGATTGATGATGGCCCTCGTTTCCAAATTTATGCTGCTTGTACCTATACTCCTTACGAGTGTGGACATTCATTGCTGACATCTGTGTGATAGCTTAGATTGGACAAATGGCTCATCTCTTAAGTCAGGTTGGGCAAACAACAGTCCATTTTGGATCAGATCTGACTCCCCCCATTGTTATTCATTCAGGGAAGAAAGAACAGTTTGAACATATTTAAGTGGTTAAAAAAAGATCATAAGAAGGATTGTATGACATATTAACATGGATAAAATTTGTGTTTCAGGGTCCATAAATAAAGTTTGAATGGAGCACAGTCAAGCCATTTGCTTACATGTTGCCTATGGCTGTGTTCATGCTGCAAAGGCATTGTTGAATAGTTGTGACAGAGATTCTATGGCCAGTAAAACCTAAAGTATCTGTTCTCTGAGTCAAAATTTACACAAAATGTCCATCTCTGTCTTAGGTCTTGAGTTTTCTTTATAAGATGTAACAATCATGGGCAGACACTTCATGAATATTAATGTCCTGCCCCCCCAATACATACACACTGTCTGCAGTGCTGGCAATTGAACCTAGAGACTTTGCACTAAGCTACATCCCCAGCTCTTTATTATTATCATTATTATTTTTTTTTAATTTTGAGACTGGGTCTCACTAAGTTGCCCAAGCTGTGCTTGAACTTGCAATACTCTTTCCTCAGCCTTCCAGAGTGGTGGGATAACAGGCATGTGAATTGCCTTTAAGAATTACAGAGCATCTTTTAAACATTGTTGAACATGTAAGCCAGAAGGTAGCCAAGTTGCAGAATTGTTGAATTCTACAACCACTTTCACAAGTCTCTTCAACTTCTACTTCAGTGTATATAGCCATGGAAACTTGCTCTAACCAAAGAGGTACGAATGGCCTGCAGGAATGGAAGAGGGTCCCAGGCCCTTGTGTAGGAGCACCACTGGGGTGCGGGATGGTTGCTGAGGATGTCATTGATAACTTAATTGTTGTTGCCCATATAAGAAAAGGAATCCTCAGGCTTTGGTTTTAGAATTGTAATATTTGTACCAAGATCAGTGTTAATCTTTGAGCACTAGGATAGAAATCTCTGGATGATTGAATAAATCACCTTGAGTCTATTCTCTGATTTAAGCACAATTGAATCAGATATGTTTTTCAAAACTGATTTTAGAAACAAAGCTAATTAATTAGATACTAGAACTAAGCCAAAAAGTAGGATATACTGTGTATATCCCCACTAAGAAAATAGATTTATGTATCTGTCTTCTTCATTGTGCAAGGTTGCCTCTCCAAATCTTCATGATTCAGTAGTCATGACTATTTAGTCCTTTATAAGTGTTTGGGGTTAAACAATGAAAAAGAGGGAAAATGTTCAGAGAAAAAGAAAACAAAAGGATACTTTACAGAAAGACTGAAGTATATAACTCAACCCATGAGCAAGAGTAGTAATGTGGTTCTGTTTCCTAACAAATGAAAGTTACTTTTCCTTTTGACATGGCTGATTAAAGTGAGACTATTGGGCCACACTGAGTTCCCGCTGTCTTTTCTGCTACATTCCATTCGCCTCTGATGTGTAATGCTGTCTTCTTCAGTCCGGTCAACTGTAAAGGCAAACTGAAGCACACTGAGTGTTAGAACAGGTTATCTGAGCCAAAATTAGGTTTGCTACTTGTGGGGAAAAACAGAAATTCTCATTGCACAGTGTACGTGTTCCCCAAATGGCATCTAAGGAGTCATATTTAATAGATTAAATAAAAAGAAAGAACAAGAAGTAAGTTAGAGTGAACTAATTTATAAGTTATAATCTCATTGGGTGACAAGGATACCACAGGTCACTGACTGGTCATCAGTCACTCACATTACATTTCAGATAAGAATTGTAAAAAGCAGGAACAGGAACAAGCGCTCTAACTCGGCGGTAGAGCGCTTGGTGCAAGGCCCTGATTTCAATCTCCAGCACTGCCCCCCACCCCCCAAAAAACAGGAACAAGGCATTCTGCAAGTTATTTATTACTCTAATGCCTAAATGTATCTGCCAGACACTAAATTGAAGTGGTTAAAGTTTAAATTAACTAGATTTGGGATCCAGGAGGGTGTGACTGCTGTCTCACGATTCCTACTGATCAGTCCTCATGGGTGTTTGAAAAGCCTCTTTCTTTTGTTTATGTCTTCGGTTCCAGTCCTCTAAAAACGGATGTTCTCCTTTGCCTGAATAGGTTAAGAGCTATGTGATGTTTTTACTAAGTAGCTAATCACCATTTTTAAGAGTTTTCCGGAAAGCAAGTGTCGCTGTTATGATAGTAGTCGTTGAAACTGTTGTACATTTTATTTTATTTTTGATACCTAAGCACATCGTGCAAAGTTAAAATAGCAAAATAATTGGTAAAACTACTTCCTGAGGGCTCTTGTATGCTGAACATTTGTCTCGTTGAATTTAATCCTTACGACAATCTTGTAAGAGGTTTTTCAGTTTTAGGCACTGAGACAAAGAGAAAAATAACAGACTTTTCTAGAGAAGAAAAAGAATGGGCTGTGTTTAATTTCATAGTGCACATTTCTAGGCGAAAGACATCTTAGTGGGTGGAATTCTTGACCTGTTTGGTTTGGTTTGGTTTGGTATTTGCTGAGATGATAGAGCTTCAGGAGAATAATGAAGACCAAGACCCCAGGTAGGGAGGAAGTGTTTCTGGGTGTCCTGTTTTCTCCTGCACTCATACCCTGCAGTAATGACTAGTTAGATCAGAGTAAATGCTTGCTGCTTTTTCTGGTGTCCTACACAAAGAAGCATTTGCTTCTTGCTGAAAATGAAGGAAGGGCTCAAGAGTAATCAGATCTGCCTCACCAATCAAAGCAGAAAGACTTCAGGTTTATTTAATCCTGATGTCCCAGTGAAGGCCACTGGGGAGCTCGTATAGTAGTATTTTAAAGGAATCCACTTGACATGAAACAAAAGAAATTAATGTTTCAAAAATGGAGAGAATTCAAATATCAACTAGCAAGGATGTGTCCTCTTGATGCATTGTCATGTTATTATAGGTATGACAGTGACAAAATCCACTTTAAAGATTAGTGAAACTTCTAATGTGTTTTAAAATAAACTGAGCTGAGTAGAATGAAAGTAACTGAGCTATTTTGGCCACTTATTTCTCTTTATACTTTCCTGTGGTGTTAATCTAAGTGCAGCATTTCTGCTAAACACAAAATCTACTATCTTTTTGGGCTTTTGGATCAGTGAAGCCGTCAAGGAAAGCAACGCTGATTAACGTACGCTTTTTTACTCTCACATGGGCACCAACAGCCTGTGGAAAAACACAAGGAAATATTAATTGGCATGCTGCTATGTAACAGCTTTTTCCTAGAGCAAGAAAAAGACAATCTTATTTAATTACAACAATAGATTTTACTTTCAAATTGTTATGAATTGGCTTAGTAATTTTCTAGTAAGAGCAATTTATGTGGTAGGAAATATTTTCTGCATAGTATTTTCAGGTATAGAAATAGTGTAGCTCATAAAATAGTAAGCATAAAGTTTATTTTTCAATTTCTAAACTAGACACATTTTACAAGTTTATACATATAGTCATATCCTTATTTTCTTTTTTATTATTATTATTTTAAATTTTATTTTAACACTCATCATAGGGGATTTGTACTGTACATGACATATCTTGTTGCTTCTTTTTTTCCCATTCCCCTCCCCTCACCCCCTCCTCCCTCTCTATTTACAAAAGCTTTGTTTCCAGTTTTTCCTTCCATTTCTTATTTCTCTTGTCCTCTGTTCTGTTCCCCCTCCCTTGTTCCCTTTCCCATTTGGACATTTTCTTCCCTTTCCCAATATAATACATTTTAATCTTTATTTACACTTTCAGTTTCTCACACCAGAGAAACAATGCAGTATTTAAACATGTGTGTCTGATTTATTTCACTTAAGAATATGGTCTCAAGATGCATCTATTTACCTAGAAACATCACTCTTATGGCAGAGTAGTACGCCATTGTATAAAAAAACACATTTTCTTTATCCATTCCCCGGTTGATGGGCATTTGGGCTGTTTCCAAAATTTAGATATTACAAACTGTGCTGCTATAAACATGGGTGTGCATATATCCCTGCGGTATAGTGATTTTAATTCTTTTGGGAAGATACCAAGAAGTGGAATAGCTGGGTCAAATGGAATCTCTAGTCCTAGTTCCCTGAGGAATCTCCACACTGATTTCCATAGTGGTTGCACCAGTCTACATTCCTACCAACAGTGGAGAAGGCTTCCTTTTTCTCCACAGCCCCTCCAGCTTTTGTTATTGGCTGATTTCTTATTTTCTATTAAAGGATTACATTTGGAGAGATGAATGTATGTCCTTTAAAAATGTATAAATTCCTCTCTTTCTCTTCCTCCATGCACACACATATGCATATCATGTATCTTATAGTCTATCTGATTTTCTGTTGGAGAAAATAAACATGACTTCTTTTATTGAAGAGAAAGCAAAGTTTACCACTGAAGGCAGCAACAAGTCTCCAAACCAATGATATAGGAAGGAAGCTATATTTTACCACGGGTGATGCTCAATTGACAAGATAATGACCATCCATTTTGATCAACCAAATGACTGGTGGGTTTGTGTCCAGTTCTGTTTTCACTCACTGCTGATGCATGATTCACTGTGTTTCTGTCTGGTGGAAGCCTCTGTATGCTCTCTCAAAGAAAAGGAAAGCAAAGTTTACGTCTTCTTATTAAATGACTTGGTGCTATGAAGTCAAAATAGTTTTTGTTTCTGAGGAACTAATTCTCTCTCATGTTTCATGACCAGCTCATCAGACTTCAGTGCGTAGGCCACAGTTCCCTGTCTCTGGGATGGATCCTGGAAGAATCTCACTGTAAAAAGACAAGTTCCTGCCTGAGGCAGCTCTTTGAGATAGTACAAAGGAGACATCAAATTCATGAGGCCTCCAGAACCCAGACTTTTGATAAAACATCTTTTTTTAATCAATTTTTTATCAAAATAATGACATCAACAATAATGATGTCTAGGAGAAAAACATTTCATAAAGCAATGTTGATGCCAGGAGTGGTGTTGTTGCTGTGATTGTTCTTTAATTATGTGGTTCAAAAGTGTTCAAAACTGGTTTGCAAAGGAGTTTGAAAGTTTGGAGTTGTGGGCTGGAGAAGCCCTAGAATGTCATAAGCAGTTCTTGATGTGATACTGGTTAGGGCTAACAAGAACAGAATGCTGACATGAATGTGGACTTCAGAGGCCAGGCTTAGAAGGTTTTAGTTGGGAAAAAGTGCTCCATTGGCAATTGGATTAGAGGCCAGTTGTATTATGCTCTGGCAAAAAAAAAAAAAGTTTACATTTTTCCCACTCCTGAGATGTTATGGAAAATTGAGATTAAGGGTGACAGACTAATAAATCTGGCAGACAACAATTCAAGGCAGCCCAATGCTCAGGCTTTGATATGGGCACTGCTGGCTGCTTTTAGTCAGATCCACAGTGAGATCCCAGAGCAAATGGCAGGGCTGAATGATTTGAAAAGTTTGTGCTATCACCTGAAAGGAAGCACCTGCAAAGTTGAGGCAAATGAGACTATGGCCCCGAAATGTTATCATTTAAAAGATGACAAATACTTCGTACACAGACAAGAAGAAAGATACCTTGAAGCCATCTCAGAAATCAGCAAGACCTCACCATTGCAGGAGCAAGGTCGCAGAGTTATTAATCATTCATTCGATAGGAGAGTCCCTAAGACACCTTATCATTCAGGGCTACTTAGGAAAATAGTTCCCCAAGTTCAGCCATCTAGGCACTCACAAACTGCTACAGCAGTGATCCAAGGGGGCCTGGCTACTGCTTGAGCTGGCAGCAGAATCTGGTGTAATACGTGTGGTGCTGGCTTTATAAGGATGCAGAATGCAGTAGTTTTTGGGTCCTGAGGACTTCCACCTAAATTTCCAAAGAAGGTATGGGGTAGGCAATATAATGCTGAGAAGGTGATGCATGTTGCTGTGAGAGTGATGCTGCAGATGCAGTGGAGACCCCAGGAAGTTAGAGATACCAGAAACACAGAAACTCTCCTGAGGAAAACTGCATGCGGTTAGCAGAGCCATCATAAGAGAGACACCATGAGGATTTCAACTAGCAATATTATAAGGGTAGGGCTGTCCAAGCCCTTTAGAGCTCATGTCTTACCACAAGTTGCTCATGGTGCTGGATATGCAAGTACGGAGTTTAATGTTTGCCGTGCTGGGTTTTGGTCTTGTTTTAATATCATTCCTTTCTGTCCCCCTACTTCTCCCTTTTGAAATGGTATGTTTACCTTGTACCAGTGTAGGCTGAAAGAATTTAACTTTGTTTCTGAGTAAGAGTTTGCCTTGAGTTGCAAAGAATACTTTAGACTTGGACTTTTCAACAATGCTGAAACTGTTAAGACTGATGACTCTTAGAGATGGACTAAACGCACTTTGCATAACGGGATGAACATGAGTCTTTTGGGGACCAGGGGTAAAATATTATGATTTAGATCTAAAATGTGCTTCAAAAGTCTTGTGTTCAGAGGTGGAACTTTTACAAGGTGATTGGATCATGCAGGCACTATATTCATCTGGATTAGCCCACCGATGAGTTCATAGCTGACTGTGCAGTTAGGAGGTTGGTCTTGGTTAGAAGATAGGTGTCACTGGGGGCATAACTTGGAAAGGTGTGTTTTTGTCCCTGACTCCTTCCTTCTGTCTGTGCTTTCTGGCTACTGTACAGTGAGTAGTTTTCCTCCAACATATTGTTCTGCTGAGCAGTTTCTGTCTTGGAGCCGGCCAACCATGGACTGAACATGCTGAAAATATAACACAAAATACGGCTCTCCTCCTTGATGGATTGTTGGATGTTTTGTGTTCATGATGGGAAATAGACTATATACATCTGTTTCTTTTACAATTTGTTATCAAGCTAAGCCATCAATAATAATAATGTATGAGAGAAAAACATTAAATAAAACTAAATGATTGAATAAAAAGAAAAATGACAAAGAAAACATAAGCCTCCTCTTGGAGGCAAATATGTAGACTTCTATCCAAAACATTTTATGAAATATTATTGTACATTTTAAAAGATAAACTTTTATAGCATGTGAATTATGTCTCAAAAATAGTATGTAGAGGGAAAATATGAGATCTTTCTCTTTTTTTAAATAGACATACCATTATGGACTATGTCATCTATCCAGAATTCATGTTTAACTCCTAACCCTCAGTACTTCAGCAGTAAAAGATAAGACTTCTACAAAGGTACAGTAGACACCCCTTATATCCCGTGGGATACTCCATGATCCCCAGTGGATGGTTTAAAAGGCTCAGTGATGAGATGACATGAAGTGAATAATATGGGCATTGTGACTTAAAATTAGGCTGCTATATAATGGTTACTTAAGCACAGTATTGTGGTATTACAGTAGTTGATCTCACAACCAAGATGGCTATGTAAGTGGCTAATGGGTGGGTAGCTTATACTCTGTTGATATGAAGGATAAAGCGATGATTCACATCGTGGGTGGGATGAAGCAGGATGGTGTGAGATTTCATCACAATGCTCAGAATAGTACAGGGTTTCAAAGTTACGAGCTATTGATTAATTTATGTTGAAATTTTCTACTTAATATTTTCAGACCACAGTTGACTACAGGTAATTGAAAGTGTGCAAAGCAAAACTGTAGACAAGAGAGGATATTTGTATTAAGGTAAAATGAGGTCACATGAGTGGGCCCTAATCCCATATGACCAGTGTGTTTATAAGGAGACAGGAACACAATGCAGAAAGATGAGCATATGAAAACTGGGAAGACAGCAGAAGGAGGTAGCCACCTACAAACCCAAAAGAGAGTTCCTCACAGGACACTAACTTTGTTGACACTTTTATCTTGTTCTTTTGGCCTCCAGACCTGTAAGGAAATACATTTCTGTTTAAGCTAACCTGTCTGTAGTACTTTGCTATGAAGGCCCTACAACTCTGATATACATTCAATCTTCATTTTAGTAGTTTAAGATGCTTCCTTTGGGGCCTGGTTATATAAAACAGAATATATTTTAATGCCAGGCAGACTAAGGTGCCTAATTTAATGTTTTCCTCTTTTCAGATGTTTTGTTGTCTAAATCGCTTCAAATAGGGCCATTAAGATTGAAGCTACTTATATAACTGTTAATATCCTTATTGATTTATTCTTCATATACCTGAAATTATTTTGTGGCTTCTTTGGAAAAAGATGTAATGATTAGATTTTACTGTATGTTTGAATAATCTGTTTAAACGATGCCTTAGTTCTTATTCATTCCTATCTTTTAAACTTCGCTGATTAGCAATACCACCAGAGCAAATGGGAGTACAGTGTTCTCATTTGAACATAAATGACTATTTTTCTCTTTCTTTGTACACAAACTCTACTCTTTAAAATAATTGTCAGGCTGTACCAACTTGAATGGCTTTTCGACAGCCTCAGTTTTGGCCCAGTAAAAATGAGAAAGGAACTGAAGTCTCCCAACACCATATAACCTCTAGGTAAGGAGATTTACTAAAATTCATCATGTGGTGGTGTCTTTCAAGCAAATTCAACTAGAAGCTTTAGTTACTCGGTTTCTCTTTTTTGAGAAGACAGTACACAGATCTGATCCTCATGACTTTACTTATTTCCTATGTAAGTTAAAAAATGTCAAGAAATATGCTAGCCAGCTGTTCTCAGAACTTTCTCGGTGTGTGACTTTGAAACATGTTGGCAGGAAAAGGTGTGAATATTCAAATGAATTTTCCTAGAAAGGGTATGAAATCTACTCAGATTTTAAAAATTGAATGCAACTTTTTTTTCCCTGCTGGAAAGTATAAATGCTTTGGGTGGAAGTAAATCCTATTGCAATAGCTACTTATGCAGGATTCATAAATAATCATTAGATGTTTAAAATTTATATAGTAAACGTTTCTCTTCTGTTTCATAAGGTTAGGTATTGTCATAGAGACTGGTGATATACTTGCCAAGAAACCCAAATAGAGATAAAGGATATGAGCATCTTAGTTTAATAGGAAAGAGAAACATCAAACTATGACAAATAATCACATATTAGGACATCAATGTTAGTTACTCGTTTGATGTGGTAGTAACCCAGTTACTGTACTGGACTAAAAGGGTTTATCTTTGTTTGTGAGGCAAGTCTTTCTCAGGATTGATGACAAAGGGAGAGCCTAAATAATAGGGAGGCAAGTTAAGGATTTTGGCTTTTATTTTAAGAAGAATGAGAAAGCATGAAAAGGCTTTAAGTAAGGAGGACCATGATTAGAAATACATTTTAGAAAGATTAGCACAACAGCACCAAAGAACAAGATTATGGGAACAAGAGGAGATAGATAGAAGTCAATGATCTGGCTTTCATTACAGCCCCTGCGAGAGGGTGTGGTGACTTCAATGTGGGTGTTGACAATGGGTGTGTAGCAAAGAGAAAAAAGTCGGAGATATGTAAGAAATAGAATTGAAAGAAGTTAGGATGGTTGAGGCATGAGGCATAGAGATGAATCGGGGGGGCATCCATAATTTTATTTATTCATTTATTTATTTAGGTGCTGGGGATTGAACCCAGGATTTTCAAAATGGTCTACATTCCCAGGCTTCTTCATCTATTTTAAAATTTTGAAACGGGGTCTTGCTAAGTTGCCCAGGCTGTGCTCAAAACGGTGATCCTACTGCCTCAGCCTACCAGAATACTGGGATTACATGTATATGGTACCATGCCTAATTTGCTGCATCCAAAATTTCTGGTTTGAATAATTGGATGGCTGGGGATGCCTCAGATTGAAATCAAGTGTATGTTGGTTGTAGTTTGCTGATATTAAAACATCATATATGCATGTTGAATGTTAGCTGCCCCAACATTCTAACGGCATAATTAGAAGGTATAGTAGTACTAATATCCAAAGATCTGTACCTGTAGGTCTTACTTGCTCACTCAGAAATCCTAGTCCTTTGAGGTGATTTCTAGAAATTCTGAAAGAATTTTTTACATGCATCCATGTGTGTGTGTCCCTGAAACAATACAGGATGTCCTTGGACGGTTCCATACCAAGGGGATTTCCTGGTGTCCTTTACTCTGAAGACTCATTGACAAAATTGCCAGCAATCTGGAACATTGACTGGTGGGACTGGCTACTTGGACAGTACTCTGAATACTTACTACCTGCTGGGAATTTGCACTGTCAAAATTTGTCCCATAAATTAAGAAATGAAAACCTTCCGTCCTTTTTACTTCTTCTCTCACATATGGGGGTATCCTGGCAGATTACTCAAAGCCCAAAGCATCGGAAAGTTCCTTTACTTCACACATCGGCCTGGGGCCTCCACCCACTGCTGGAATGATGGGTTAAGATGCCTTTCTGTTCCAGTCTTGGCTGCACAGGGTGTGAAATGAATCGTTTCCGGTTCGTAGACCCCATTTCCTAACTCCAGTTATCCATTCATACTCCTTGTCTTATGCTGATTCTTTCTCAGGGATTCTATTATACCTTTTGGTGACATGGAAGCTGGATTGTCAACTTGATTGACTGGCTTGCGAGCTGCTCAGGGAATCAGCAAAGCACAGTTTAAGTGCTGGCTGGGTCATGGAGGCTGTGACCACGGTACTCTACATGGTCCTGGGGACCTTCTTGTCTGGCACCGTTCCCCAGCTCTGCTTCCGGGCTGCCGCGGGCTAAGCAGCTTTGCACTAGATGACCTTCCACCGGGATGTTTCTGCCTTTGATCCACTACGTACTACATCCTTTGAAACTATGAGGCAAATTAAACGTCTTCTCCTTTGAATTGTGGGTTTTGAGTATTGTGTCCTAGCGATGGGAAAGCTGACATTGATTTGCTATCGCATGGTTTGTATTTTGGGCTCCCATACGTATCAGCGGTGCCTATGTATACTGGATTTCTTTGCTCTAATGAAAAGTTCCAATCCTTAAGGGCTATAGTCCTCACTAAGACTCCTCAGATCACTTACAACTAAATACATGCAATTAGATAATTGGGCAAATGAGTGACCTGACTCAATATGGCTCCACAGATAAAATTATAAATTGTATAACGATATTTTCTTTTTAATTTCTCATATGTAATATTTAAATATGACACGAGGCTCATAAAAGGAAACTAAACTTAAGGTTTTAGAATAGTGATTCTCAACACACTGTTAATGTGTTGGTGGGTAAGACGTTACTTCCTGGCATTGAGGGCAGAAAATGAAGTATACAGTACAAATAGAGTTTTTAAGGGTACTCAGATTCTTGCCCAACTTCTAGCCCTTCTTGGAAATTACTAATAGAGATAGTGTTTTAAACTTACATATCTGTTCACCTTGAGAAATTGAGACTATTTCTTACTTTGTTACTTGAGTAACAAATTTGGTTTTAAGTCACTAAATTTGTGTTAGTTTTTTCCTGCATGCTTTGAACTAGGTTATGTTTTCATATCCTAACATATAAGAGGTTCCAAATAATTCAACTACTTATTTTGTGAGATTATGAAAAGATTATCTTTCGTATAGCATTTAAAAAGCCAATATAGTAATTTATATCTCTAGTGGAATGATCCCAGCGTTAATTATAAACAGTTACCTTTAAATGTTTAATCCATTCAAAAGAAACTGTAAAGTTAATAATTATAAAAATAACTTAGAATTATTTGTTAACATTATTATAAATATAAATTATTATAAATTATAATTATTATAAATTATAAACTTATAATTTTAATTATAAAAATAATTTACAATTGTTATAAAAGTATTAGGCATTTTAAATATAGTTTTATGATTTTTGAAAAATACTCATTGTAAATTTTCTATATAATCTTATTATATTTAACAAAAGTTTATGTAACTATATTTAAAATGCCTAATATTTTTATAACAATAGGTGTGTAATTAACTCCAGAACAAAACACTCACACTTTTGAAAATAGGAGATACCATTTCTTCTAGATCTTTTGTATAGGTTAGAACTCTATTCTAGTGTAATTATGTTTTAATATAATTTTTGAGAGAAATTTATAGTATTTTTGGGCTAATACTTTAATTCTGTGCTCAGTGGTTTTGAGTTACAAATGGAGGCATTTGCAATGATTCCTTACACTACATTTCAACATAATTATACAGTAGTAGCTATTTTCAGGGTAGTTAGAGACAGGAAATAAAATAAATGTATGATGACATGCACATTTCTGGTTGAGTAAACTGGAGTTAAGATGTTAAATAAAATTTCACATTTTTGATGAACTTATAATGTCTTATAGTATCAGAAGTAGGATTGTCAGAAAAAATAGAAGAAATTAGTTTAAGTTTGTAGATAAATAACAAATAATTTTTTCGTAAAGGTATATCCCAGATATTGCATATACTTATACTAATAATTTTTGTTGATTATTAAAAATCCAAGTTTAAATGGATGATAAAGTTTTATCCAGAAAATTCTTCAGTTGCCTATATTTTCCAAGTGCCAAAGTAGCATTTTTAGGTACAAGTATCTTTGCTGATTAAAAAAATACTGAAAGTTCTCACATAACTCTGTTTGCAGCATAGTTCTACATCTTAAAACAAAACAAAGATGTCCTAGAGGATCTATAGTTACTGTAAAACATTTTCTGTGATCATGTATAGCAAAAAATTACTGAATGATTCATAGTTCAGATTCTTCTTTGTCCCAAACATTAAGGACATTGCTTTTTACTTTTAAAATAATAATGACATCGTTTAAATCTATGAATTTACTTAAAAATTGGTTACATCTTTGTAGTACTTAACTGCTTGTTAAACTGTTTTTCTTCACATTTCCCTTTTAAAACAATAGATACGCAGAATAATTTTTAAAACTTTCTTAGTAGGCAAGATTTTCTTAAGTGAAAATATAATATATCATAAATCCTGAGACTATCATTTGGGAGTTGTGGGAATTTGGGAAATCTCTTAAACTCACTGAACTTTATAATTCTTAGCTCAACGCCGTGCGTTATGTAAAGAATAACTCTCTGTCATCTCTGTCTCTCTGTGTTTGTATGTATGTATAAAGAAAATGGTATCTGAAACTAACAAATGTTCAATATATGATCACTGATTAGCTTTATTTCATTTTACTTTTTTTGTTATAAGAAAATGTGACCTATATAATTTTTCCTTTCAGGCTTCTTTTTGGGTACTATGATCGCATTAGTGTAAGTCCTAAAGCTAAACAAATATGGTTCTTACTCTATATGTAAAAGTCATCGCTTCTTTTTCTTGGTACTAGCAAATATGAACAAAAGCTGATCATAGTATGTTAAAAGATCATTAAGGGCATATATTTGCTATGACTTCTCCCTGGGAAGTGAGAAACACATCAGCTAATAAACAGGATCAGGAGCATGACAATTGAGGGTAAATACACAGTTGCTGCCATCAAAGGGAAAAGATTGTGTCACAAATAGGTATATTATGGAACAGTGTTGAAGGCCCCCATCAAGTTGGAGACCATTAAAAGTAGCATGCATAGTAGCATAACTTTTTCTAATAGTGCTCTGATCTGTAAGCCTACCTAACAAATCCTCTTACGTAATTACACATACACACCTCACACACCACACATGCACACGCACACATACTCATTCTATTGATTCTATTCTTCCTCAAAACCCTGACAGATACAAGGTGTGAATTGTTGGCAGAAGTTGGAGTGAAAAAAACAAAAAAGGGTAATAAGTTCATAACATGGGGATAAATCTGTTGACGTGGTGGGTGGGTGAGACAATGAAGCCAACTCTGGAAGATTAGGGGTTATCATGAAATTTAGAAGCAATTGTGGAGGAAAAGGACCCAGGAAACCGAAAGCAAAGAAGCTATAGTCAGACTGGGACATTGGAAGGTAGAGGTTTAAAAGAGAAGCAGGTCTGTATGAAGGTATAGTATAGAGGCAGCACAAGTGAGGTTTTCTGTTTCAGAGTGAAGATACGGCTTTGGGGGAGAGAAGACAAGATGCACAAAATGATGGAATTAACTCAGTCATCAAATGAAAAATATTATTATGTAACAGCCTCATAGTAGGTTTCTTTCTAAAAATTTAGTATGAAACAGTCACTTGGTGGGCTCTAAGAATAATAATTTAGAAAATGCTGTGCATTTTGAGTACTAACCAGAAAAAGTAGGAACCTGTAGACATCAGAATAGTATATATTAATTCTCTTGCAAAGAAAAGCAAAAACACTGACTCAAAACAGTGCTATTTTTTTCTTTTGGTTTTTTGAGACAGGGTCTCATTATGTAGTTCATGGTGGCCTTGAATTCACCATATAGCCCACTCTGGCCTCGAACTCTCGACAATCCTTCCGCCTCAGCCTCCTGAATGCTGGGATTACAGGCTTGTGCCACCATGCCTGGCACTGCCTCAAAACTAGATAAGAAAATTATATATCTAAAATGAGGCACGATTTGAGCTTGCAGGATAATCCTTCTGATCTTTATAGCAGAACAAGATCATTTGCACAGAACAAGAGTATCCTTTGAACGTAAAAGAGGAAAAAAGAAAAAAAAAGCTATTATCATTACATTAATTGGTAATGAATAATATTTATACGTTCATAATAATTTAAACAATGTTTTATTGGCATTCAATTTTTAATCAACCTGGAGCAAAGTATGGTGCATATTCTAATTATAAAACATGAACTAAATTTTGTTAGCATTGACAATATAGAAAATTATAATTACAGAAAATATGAGATAGAGAAGGAAGAATCCTAGTTCTAATAATTGTTGGGGAAATAAAACATTCCATCAACAAAAGACAATTCCTCTATCCATCCTCCTTTACTGCTATAGGATAGAGAATACATATATTGATGAGTAAATATCAGAAATTTTTGTGTATGTAACCACAGCATGGGAAGGAATTCAAATTTTGAGTGGAATTCCATTCAAATCTATATGGAAAATTAGAAAAGCAAACATTTAAAATCTGTCTTATCTCCTTGAGAGATAAGAAAATTCACCTTATTTCCTGTCTGATTTGTAAGACTTCTCAACTCCTTGAAGCTATATGTTTACAGTTCCAAGGGTCAGAAGATTCGCAGACTCATACTCTAAGATTGCCAGATTTGATTTTTTATCAGGCTTCTTATGCTTTCTCAAGGAGACACCGTACGAAGATAGTCCTTTTCTCCTTTTTTTTATTAAACATTTATTATCATGTTATCCTGAAAGTGTGAAACATTGATCTTTTTTTTTTTGTATAGAAAGCGTCATCTTGCAAAATGAGAAATCAAAGGATATCATCCATGGTTGATTGTACAAAAATTGAAATGAAAGTCTTTTATTATGATATACACAATGAAGTTACAGGTAGTAAAAATAATACTACAACTAGACAAATTGAGGAGAGGTGGTGTTTTAGTCCAATAAATTCTTGTCTCTCATAGGTCAAAATCAATACATATTACCTAATGATGGTAAATAGAGAAGTAGCCGTATAAGCGTGTTAATTAGTAGGGTGAAGGCAACCTGTAGGGGAACTTAATACAGAAATGCTAGAATGTGAGAACTTTTATAATCATGATTGTACTGGGAAAAGATAGAGCTGTTTATTATAACTTCTACTGATTTATGATGTTTAACAGTGTGAATATTAGGCCATTTTTTAAAAGAAATACTTGACAATGTAGAAGCCAATGGTCCCTGGTGCAACAAGCGAAAACACAAATGTAATATGGCTTTGATACATTTGTTTCTAATTTACTAGAAATTTCTATAGCTCTTAAGTGGTATCTTAGTGATTCAAGTTCTATTTTATATAACAATGATCACTATTCACTGATATTCTGAAATACAGGATATTTTTGTTGCTTATAAAGTTTTGAAATTAAGTTACTTGCTTTGTACTATTTGTCAAATATATATAGTATATATATTACCTCACTATTTTCTGAATTATGATAATGGTATTTTATATGGAGAAAGAATAAAATTTAAATTATCCCTATCCTTTTACATGAGGCAGACACTAGAAAAAAGAGAAGTAAAGGAAAATTTCAGTTGACATATTTTCTAGCCAATGAAAAATGAAAGGTTATTGCCTGTACCTGAAGAAAGTGAAAGTAAGTCATTCTGTCAGAGGTGACTCAATATAATCTCCATCCATCTTCTCTCTCTCCTTCTATCTCTCTCTCCGTGCATTTATTACAAGTACACGCACCCTCATGCCCTTAGCTACCATAAAAATTTCCTCACGCAATCGATGTTGAACAACTTTTTTTGTGATTTTAAAAGCAATAGTAATGTATTCAGCAATTTCTTCTTTTTAATGCAAAATTTCTAGCAGTTTGTCAGTGTCAGACAGACTGCATCAGACACACTGTTTAACAAATGTATCACATAGAAAAGTTGTCTGGCTCAGTCTCCTAAGAAACCAAGGAGGAAAGAACTGATTTTCTGGGGGTTGTAGTTGGTTTCAGTAAGGGTCTGTAAATTTTTTTCTGCCTCCAAAAACTCATCATACATCTAATAGTCCTAGTATTTCCTGTCATTTAACTGTCAGCCAGATGTATTTTTAAGAAGACACAACTTTGAACAAGAGTTAATTAATACAACAGACATGAGAACCTACCATGGGAAAAGAGCATTTTGAAAATCATTGCAGTGAATAGAAGTAGGAACATTTAATTTTTGCTCTCAAGTTGTTTATACTACTCAGATAGTAAGGTATATCATTAATTCTAATGAAGTATAAGATGCTGTACATTTTGTAATAAAAAGAATACTGTGATAGTATGGATGCTAAGAGTAGGGATGAGTGAACTAGAGCTGAGATAAAGGATGTAGGGAGGGTTCCTGAGAGGAGATTGTACTACACAGAGCCATTCTAACTCAGGGATTGATGAAAGAGACTTCCTGGGGGGAAGAAATAGTGCGTGCATAAAGGTGTAATGACAGGAAGTGTTTGTGGGAAAATGAACACTGTAGTTTGTTTAAGGTTTGAGGAAGAACCGTGAGTTCATGAGACAGAAGATGAGATCAGCAAGTGGAAGTCTACCTGCAGAAATCCTGGACGCTCAAACCCTTGGACTTAATTAACCAGGCTCTGTCAGGGTTTTGAATAGGAAGAGTAGTAATACAATAGAAAGGAAGAAGGATGGTGTTATGGTTTGTGCCTAAATGTCCCCCCAAAGCCTTACATGATCAGAGGTAGGGCTTTTTCAGAACTGGCTGGATGTAGAGTGTGTGATGCCGGGATTAAGGACATGTGATTACTAAATCAATCCACTGACTGGTTTAGCACTGCCCTAATCCTGGCAGCCTGGTTAAAATATAAGCGGCAGAAAGAAGCTGCTTAGCCCCCTTGCTTACCTTGTTGCCTTATGCCTGTCTGTTATGCCCCCATGCCTTGGATCCAGATGATTGTGGACTCCAACCTGTACAAACCCCAAGCTAAATAAGTCTTTCTTCCCTTAACTTTGGGTGTCAGGTATTTTGTCTCAGCAACAAGAGAAAAGTAACTAAGACGGATAGCAACAGAGAAGAATCAAGGGAAGAATAGGCAGACCAAATTAATGTTTTTGAAATTTTTATTAGTACAAGTTTGTAGTGCATAATGATTGCATTCATCAGGGGTAGTTGGTAAATACACATAACACAGTCTGCTTTTTTTTAAATTTCACTTGTTGCATTTCGTTCTCCTCCTAAATCCATGCCAAGAAGGCAATTTAAAAGTTGTGCCATTGTAAGCTGTAAGGTGACTTGTGTGAATTTTACTTTCTGTACCTTTCAAATGGAAAAGGAAAAAAAGCTTAACCGATTTTGCTTTCTGCACATGCCCTGTGAATTCTGATTTTCCTTTGGCTATTGCCCACCTCCTTTGTGTGTCATGCTTGCAGAGACCAGCCCAGACAGCATATGACATTTCTGCTTGGCTACTTAGTGGTTTCAGAAAATCCAAATCTTTCCTCACTTTCTAGAATTTACTACCTTATCATATTCTCTGGGCAGGCTCTAAAAGAATCCTCAGTAAAAACAACATAATCTGTAAGCAGTGAAACAAAAAAGTTAGGAATTAAACTTTGTTTTATATAGCTGGAAAATCCTGTGTTCAATATTAATTTAAGAAAAATACTTAAAAGGGGAGTTGATAGTTTTTTTGTTTCATTAATTCACAAACTAATCTTTGCTTGTAATTGGAATGATAATCTGCTATTTACTTTTTTTCAATTACAGTGTTCCTTGCAAAGAAAATGAAAGAGAGAATCTGAAATTGTATTTTATTAAAACTGGTCACAATTATAGCAGTAATTAGCTGATTTTTAATTAAGGATTTGTCAATATTCTAGTATCTGTGGAAGGGACTGACCTTTAAAATCATGTGAGATAAAAACTGAAGAAATAAGTTTTTGGATTAGACGAGCTTTTGGAGAAAAATCAGTAATTTTAACTGAGTATTTTGGTACAATTTTTTTAAAAGGTGGCTGTAATAGGATTATTGAGCAGACAGTTGAATGCTTTCTCATTTTCAAAGAAATGCTATTAGCAGTTGTGGTTTTTAAGTGGCTTTTTATTTCCTTTGCGTGTGAGTTGATGCTTTCCATGAAAATGTTTTGTGGCTCAGCATTTACTCTGTAGATTATTAATGAGCATTGAAAGTTTGTAATAAAAATAAAACTTTATTTCCTTGCAAGATAGAATTGAATTTCTATTTTCTTTTAAAAAGACTTCGAGGTAGGGAGAGAGTAAGATAATTTATAATAGTGTGATGGTGCTAATTAAAATATCTCTCATAAAGACCACAAGTCAAGTGTGATAACTCAAAAAGCATTTCTGTTACATGTTATCTTCGCTTCATGATTTTAAAGTTGGTCTTATGGTTTACTTGGGCGTATTCAATGTGAGATACGGGGCTATCTTCAAATTTATATTTATTTATAGATTTATATACCTAATTTTCCTTAACTAAAACATTGGAACAAGTAAATGATTGATGCTAATAAAATTTATAAAAGAGATTTTTACGTTTGTGTGAAAGTTAAGGACATTTGCTAATTTGTTCTATTATTAATTAATAAATATATTTTATATGTCCAAATTTATTTAGCAAAGCAAGTATTATTTTTGACTTGTACAGAGGAGAAAACTGAAAGCAAGGAAAATCAGATGACTGTACTATACCAAGGTTGAGCTTAGAAATCAGATCTTTAAACCTCTGGTATTTACCCTTGTTATGAGAAATTCTGACTCTTTCCGCTAAGCCTAATATTTAGAGTAACATAGCATAATATTATGGACACTGTATTTGGAAGAAAAGCAGTATAATAATAAGATAGCAAGTTTTGAAGTAAAGCATGTTTTAATGATATGAACCTTGAGTGTACTGATAATAATAGCAGAACATATTAGTAAACAAAAGAGGCATAATTATTGGAACTTTGAGATTTAATTGGAACCATGTTTGCATATGCGTACATATTTGAAGCATATCATAAATTTTACTGTCTTCAATTTATGCATTTATGTATTTGTTTCTCCATGTATCATTCACTGAATTTTGATACATCTTGCTTCGGGCAATTTGGTAGGGCAGGAAATGCTGATTTTTCATGGCTTAGCGTAAGGGTCTCTTGCATGCCTCTGTGAGTAGGTCTTCATTAGATATTTGTTGAATTAATTGTGTTAATAAATCTTTAGTCAGTGTGGAGAGAGCCCCTTAGTCTTTTTTTTCTCCCTTAAAAATCTTATGCTCATGCTCTCGCTTTCTACATTTCATAATGTAATAGTGAGGGGACTTTAAGAGGGTAACTCAGCTTACAAAATGCTGTTGAAACTACATACTCTAACATTTCCTATTAGAAAATTTATAATTGGACAGAGAAACAGTTGGTTCCATACTCTAAGGCCTAGACAGATTTTTTTTCTGTCATTTTCCCACATTGTCTGTTAAATAGTCCAGAGGTAAATTTTAAAAATGGTTTTAATATTTGATATTCTTTACCAGTTCACATTCGTATTCTGAAAGAATGCCAGTACCACCCAAACATGCACATAAATGTGTTTCAATCCATATGTTCATTCTTCATGGGGTATGTATTCCATTACTTGCAATAAAAAGTAGAAAATGTGTAAATCCCTTATATAAAGTCCTTAGCCAGAAACAATTCTATCTCCATGGAATTTCATAAATCTTTCCAATTTATAAGGAAGAACTATACAATACTCTAGTTGTATTTTCAAAGAAATCTTTTATCTCTTTCTGGAGATTTCTTTCTTAGTTCTTTTAAATATTTCCAGGAAACACCGTGTTTCCAATCACTAGACTTTAGAGACATTACGATTGAATTTAAAAGTAGAATACAGTATGTGCCCTGTTATTTAAAGTATATAAAGGCACTATCATTAACAGAGAGAGAAAATAAGGACATGCAGGGTGATTTTTTTCCTTCAATCTTGAATGAGTTTTAAGAAACTTCATGGTCAAGAGGAGATTGCTTGACTCCTGTGAACAGAATACCTGTAGGTATTATAAAGGGGGCAATAAAGAAGACTAACTTTCTATCTTGGCTAATGGTTTATCCTGACAAATATTCTTATATTTGATACAGTGAGAACAATTGAACTGAATGGAATACAGGCTTGCAAATGATCAAATAAGCAATAAACATTCAATATATGAATGAAAGAGAAAGTAAACGAAAGTACAAATGTGCCATTTCACTTTGACCTTCATTTCTCTTTTTAGTCATTTCTTCAAACATTGTCTTGATTTGATTGTAGTTAAATTTTTGAAAACACTTTAAATATCTTTTAAAATAATCTCATTACCCTTAAGTATCATTTAAGTTTCAATCATACATGTGTTTGACCCTTTAACTGAAGAAATTTGTGTTTACTGTTGGTAGGTGCAATATTAGCTTTTAAGAGAAGCATGAGTGTATTTCAAGCTATGACTCTGAGTACAGTTAAATTCTAGAACTCTCATTTGTAAGGAAAAGATCTCTGTTTTTAAGAAAAAGAAATAATTTGTTTTATTTTTATGAAAAATAAATGGCACCTATGATCTTAACATACAGATAAAAATTATATGACATTTATTTATTTATTTGAATTGAAAGTTGAAATCAGACATTAGGTAGGTAAATGATATAACTTTTTGTTTCTGTTAGCTGAGATGAGGATATTAAATTCAGAGTTCTAATAAAATATAAGGCTAACAAAAATGTCCATTGTAACCAGACTCCCATTGGGATGGTTCGGATGTTGAATGTCCTACAAAGGGTCACGATAGAATCTTGGTCCCTATTGTGGATGGTGCTATTGGAAGATATCAGGAACTTTAAGAGGTGGGGCCAAGTGGAGTCTTTAGTTAACTGGGGTCATGTCCTTGCAGAGGACTGTGGAGCCCTAGCCCCCTTCTCATTTGTTTGCTCATGAGGTAAGATGTTTTGCTCCACCATATGTTCCCACCATAATGTGTTGCTCCACCACAGGCACAGAGCAGTGGGGCCACCTGATCATTGATTAGAACATCCCCAAATTTGAGCCAATAAACCCTTTCTCCTTATAAACTTATTACCTTAGGTATTTTGTTATAGCGATGCAAAGCTGTCTAACACAACCATGAATGGTGTGTTAAATTTTATCCTTAAAGTGTCATTATCACTAAACAACTTGAAAACTGAGGAAAACCACACAAAAGGACTTGTGATATCAAACTTATATGAAGTCTTTGAATTTGATTAAACTCCAGATGGAATACATTTATAAAAATTATTTCAGCAAAAGTGGTAAAAGTATTAAATCTTGTTGGGAATATTAAATATACTTTTTAATATTTAGAATGAAAACATGATACTATTTAATATATATTTATGTGTGTTAAATTTAATATTTGTCTATCTCTATATCTCACTTGTTTCTCATTCCTCATGGTTGTCATGGTCCATAACGTCATCATGAACACTGAACTAGTAAACATGGAACTGTTTCTTTTAGGGAAAATCCCTAGTAATAACATTTTTGCCCACTGATTAAAGCATAGCCTTGTTTTAAGTATATCTGTTTAAATACCTGGATATCTATCTATCTATCTATCTATCTATCTATCTATCTATCTATTTATCTATCTATCTGTCTCAAGGTATTCAAATATATATATACTTTCAATATATACTCAAATATAAATATATATACTCAAATACATATATATATGTATGTTTGCATGTATATATTTAAATTCATGGTACGTAAGCCTAAATGCAACTTATCTAGCACACATATTTTCTCTGTAAGTCACTTCACAATCTTTTTAGGGCACTAGATAGCACTTAGTACTTTAGTACTAGGCTTGGGAGCATTTAAAATGGTTAAATCACTAATAAAAAGAACAAAAATGCAAAGAAAATGGAACACAGTATACCATGAAAAGACACTTCTTTGCAGTATTAAAGCTGAAACAGGAAGGCAAAATGTTGCCTAATTCCAGTTTAACTGGGAGGGTGAATGGCATGTGTGATCATTAATCATGATATGTCAGCTTGACTGGATTTAAAAATGCCTACCAAACTAGTAAGGCACACTTCTGAGTCTGTCTTTGGGTTACTTCCAGGAATGATTGGCATGTAGGCCAGCAGACTGAGAGTAATGACCTACATTGATTGTGGGTGGAACCAACCAATAGACTTGTAGCTAAATGAAAAGAGAGGAAGTTGGCACACATTTGAAAGGCACCGTTCTGCTTGAGTGGGTGCATGCTTTGGTTCTGACATACATGTGGATATCAGACTTCATTTTCTTCAGTCTTTCAACACAGATTCATAGCAGCGACTCTTCAGAGAGTCTCCAGGCATTTGGTCTTGGATGGATGCTTCTTCCTTAACTCCTTTTGTTCCGGAGCTTCCAGGTTTTGGACTGAGAAGCTGCCGGATTCTCCAGATCTTCAGTGTGCACACGGCCATTGTGAACTTTCCTTCTTCTGATCCTGTGAGTCTCCCTAATAAATCTCATTGCACAACCAACTATCTATCTATGTAGCTATCTATTTTCCTATTGATTTTGTTTCTGTAGAGAACTCTAAACGATACACCAGTTGATATGCACATACACAGAAATGACTGTGAAATACTAGGTGTATTGACTTAGAATTGACAAATATGTCTTAGCTACTCAGTGAATTCTTATGTATAAGACCCACAAACATTGAGAATTGACTCATGTCTGTCTCCATGTATATGTATTTCTGGGTTTATTCACTTTTTTTTTTTTTTTTTTTTGTGGTGCCGGGGATCGAACTCAGGCCCTTGTGCTTGCAAGGCAAGCACTCTAATCACTGAGCTAAATCCCCAGCCCCGGTTTATTCACTTTTTAATTTCACTTTTTTTTTATTAACTTTCAGTCAAAATTATTTTGTTAGTGTTGAAAGAATAGCAAATTTCCTTTTTTTTCTGGATTGGGTCTTTAAATTTGGGGGTTCTGCTTTTTTTGAGTTCTGTATATAGTCTCAATGTTAGACTTTTGTCTGAGAAACAGCTGGCAAAATGTTTTCCCACTCTGTGGGTTTCACCCCACTCTGTTGGTCATTTCTTTTGCTGTGCAAAAACTTTTTAGTAGGATGTGATCCCAAGCACTGATTCTTTGTATTATTTCCAGTGCAGTCTGAGTTTTGTTCATAAAGTTCTTGCCTACACCTATGTCTTCAAGAGTTGTTCCTATTCTATCTTCCAGAAGATTCAGTGTTTCTTTTTTAATGTTTAGATCTCTGATCCTCTTTGATTTTAGTTTAGTACATGGTGAGAGACATGTATCTAGTTTTAGTTTTCGGCATGTGGCAAGCTAAGTTTTCAACAGCATTTGTTAAAGAGGCTATCTTTCTTCCTGTGAGAGTATTTAGCTCCTTTGTTGAAGATGAGGTATTTGAGTATGTTGGAGTTGTTTCTGCATCTTCTAACCTGTTCCATTGATCCTCATGTCTTTCTTTTTGCCAGTACCACGCTGTTTTTATCACAGTAGCTTTATAGTATAATTTCAGGTCAGGGATTGTGATGTCCCCTACCTTGCCCCTTTTGAACACTGTACTTTAGCACAATCTCTTTACAGAGAATATTACAAAAATATATGATCTCCCCTTTTATAGGTCACGAGAAATACACTTTGTTATTTTGTTTCAATACATGGTTATATCTAGAAAATCGTCATCATAACCCCTTCTGTTATTATACAGTGATCTTTATAGTAAGTCGGATAGTGAATTCTGAAATATATTCATGTCTCAAGCCTCAGAATCTGTGATAATGTTTGTTAAATGACAAAAGGGACTATGTTACTGTGAAAAAGTTAAGGATCTTGAGCTAGGAACATGTTTCTGAAATATATGCGTGGGTCTAATATAATAAAAAGGGGACTAAGAGACAGGAGGGTCAAAGAAAAGCAAGTGTAAACAAAGGTTAAGTGATATGATTGCCAGAAAGGGGTTATCAGCCAAAGAATGTTGGTAGCATCTGGAAGCCACAAAGGAAAGGAAACGGATTCTTTTTTGGATCTTCTACAATGAATGTAGCCCTAACAAATCAACTGGGTACTTTTAGCCTACACAACTTAAATATAACAATTTTTTGAATTAGGGTACTAAACTTGTAGCAATTTGTTACAACATCAATAGGAAACTAATACATTTGGCCAGGTATTAGTTTGAGTATTCTGTTAAGATGATGACTATAAAGACAAATACAAATGCAATTGGTAAGCACCAGTACAAAATATTTTAAGACATTATACGTTCTGCATAATAGAAAACTATGAGATAATGTAGCCCATCAGACTGATGATCAATAGCTTCCTAAGTAATTGGAAGAAATAGTATTCAGGAAAATGATTTGTGAAAGAGTTTCACTGTGTACTTGTTACAATGTGAGCCTGGTGAGAAAGCATACTCATAACCTCACACACAAGAATGTAGGTAAAATGTCTTTACTACTACAAATAGGCAGCAAGCAATAACAGGAGCCAAGATTCAGGGAAAACCAGTCCCCCAAGGATCAGAAAAGCTTACTTGGGCATATGGAATCTCCATGTATTGCCCACTTATACACTGATAAGGGACCCTGGAAACCAGCTTGTCTGGGGCTTTATACCCTGGAGGAAGGGACTTGTTGGGCTAACACATTGAAGGGCATCCTGGTTCTAGAGTGGGCTGGACAAGTTGCCCCATTCAATTCATTCTTATTTCAAGATTTCATTCTTATTTCATTACTGCATGTTCTAATAAATGCTACACATTTACCTCTAAGAACTATGCAAAAGAGGGAGAACTGGGTTGCTTTAAGGCCATGTAGAGGTCTGGGCTATATCATTACCCAGCAGAACAGATTGTAATAAAAGATTGTGTATTTTGGAAGTTGTTTCCTTCTAAAATTAATTCTACTGCACATTCATATGTATACATACATTATGGCAATATATATATTTATAAATTATGGTAATTATACATATGTACATGATACACACTTATATACACATACATGTTTTCTAGTCAATTATTTTCTGAGTTCTCAAATTTGTGAATATCAGGTATTCATTTTTTTTAGAATATCATGTATTCTAATCATGGTATTTCCCCAGAAACTGAACTCCCAACAGCTGAGCAGAATTGCCTTATCTTTTGTATCAATGTTTTTTCCTACCCTCTATATGCTTAATTGTTCATTTTTTACTTTCATTTTCTCAATCACCCAACAAAAAATCATGCAGCAACACTTCTATACAGTTGTATGATAGACACAATGTGAGATAGAAACCAAGGCATAGCCCTTGCTCCAAAGAATTTTACAATTCAGTGGAAAAGATCCAGATGTTAACAAATAGCCTTAACAACAAGGGAGAACTGAATCAATACTACATAAAAGTATATTCAAGGGACTTTGGGAGTATAAAAAGAGTGATTAATTGTGCTTGGAAAGATAAAGGGGAAAGGAAGCACTTAAATTGAATCCTCAGCATGTAAAGCATTTCAGAGTGAAGGATGCGGGAAGAGCTATTTAAATGTTACTACTTCATATAGTTCAGCAGTTCATTTAATTTCTTTTTCATCTTTATTTTTCTATATTATTGTTATAGTTCTCAAGAATTTAATATTTACATAAACATAGAAAATATCATAAAACTTGTGTTTTGCTTTTTCCCATCTCATTAATGCCTAATTAGACACTTTAAATACAATGGAGAAAAGATAACTAGACAATTAATTCTGTTTCTTTTATACACAAATTACATACAAACTGCTGCTTAGAGTTAGTTACTGTCTTAGTCTGCTTAGGCTACTGTAACAGAATACCATACACTATATGGCTTAAACAATAGAAAAGTGTTTTCTAAGTAGTTCTCAAGCCTGAAAAGTCTAAAATCAAGGTTCTAGTTGGGTTTGGCTTCCAGTGAAGACTCACTTCTTGGCTTACGAATGGCTATTTTGTCCTTAAATGACCTTTCCTCTGAGTGTGTGTGAGAGGAGAACTCTTAATCTTTTTATAAGGCTACCAGTTCTGTTTTAGCAGATTAGGGTCTCACCATTATGACTTCATTTAAGTTCAATCATTTCCTAAAGACTTGATTCCAAATACAGTCATATTGAGTGTGGTAACTTCTGCATATGGATTTTTGTCTACGACACAGTTTTCTTGATAACAGTGACCCAAAAGTCCATATGTTCCCCAATAAGTGCCTACTATAGGACATCTCTAGTTATATGAATTAATATTTTGTTGCAGAAAAGCCAAAGATTAAAAGGCAACAAGTCAATAAACAAAATGTTTTTAACGTAAAACAAACCCTATCAAGTAATTAAGTAGAATGATTAATTGGGAAGTAAACCTTTAGATAACTTTACATTTTGTAGTGTCTCTGAGGAGATAATCTTTGAACTAAGATAAAAAAGAATGAAAAATGTAGTCATGTGAAAATAAGAGAAAATAGGTAGAAGCAGTGGGAAGTGCATAAACCTTGGATACAAGAAATGTTTCGTGCTTTAGAGAATGGAGTATGGCCATGCAGGCTAGACTACAATGATCTGGAGAGTAGGTCTGAGATGAGCTTGTACAAATAAGTCAGGGTCAGGCTCTTTAAGGTCTGAGCAACAATGGTAGAGAATTAGGAATTTATTTGCAGTGTAATAAGAAATCATAGAAGAGTTTTAAGCAGAAGACCAACAAAATCTTAAATCTTTTAAAAAATATTACTTTGGGTTGTTCTGTGAAAAATAGTTTGTAGGGGGGACAAGAGAAAAAAATAAAGGTGCTACTAAAATATACAGTGATTTTGTGTAAGTTATAAAACTGTGTCTAGTTCTTAAAGCCTTACTTCCATCTGTCAGAAAATTTTACTATACAGATTTCATTGGAATAGACATCTTATGCAATGATTTGGATCTGGAGTATTTCCCAAAGGCTCATGTATTCAGAACTTGGTTGCCAGCTGGTTGGGAAGTGCTGAAAACTTTAGGAGGTGGCATCTAGTGGAAAGATGTTAGGACATTCGGGGAGTGCCTGTGAGGTGGATATTGGGTCTCTGGCTTATCTCCGTGTCTCTCTGTCTCTGTCTCTCTCTCCACCCCCTTCTCCTTCCAGGCTACTGAGGGTGAGCAGTTTTTTCCATGCCATACTTCTGTCATAATGTACTGTCATGCCACAGGCCCCAAAGGGCTAAACTACTATGGAATGAAATCTCTGAAACCATGAGCCAAAATAAACTTTTCCAGCTTTAAATTGATTGTGTCAGACATTTTGTCACAGTGACGGAAATATGACTAATAAAACTGACTTCTATTTTCGGAAAACTGTCATAATATGTAAACATACTATGTCAACTACAGGAATGATGCTCCTTCATGTAAATATAAAGTATAAATGGACACACTTATGGAAACAAGAAATTAATTGACAGCCTTGTGCATCTACTCAGAGAAAGAGGGGAGGAATGGATTGAATTTCTATCTAATCTCTAGTGAAAGTGGAAAGAAGCAAAATGATTCAAATCTTATTGGTTATTAGATTGTCAGGATACTCATGATTGGACTTAAGAAATTCCCAGGTTATATTTGCATATAGATTTTCAGATATAAATGAAAACATTTTTGCATAATTTTTGTTGCTTTTGATAGTTGGGGGATGATGAAGGAAGAGAGAATCAAGAACTTTTTTGGTCCATGAGTATTGAAAGTTTAGATTTGTGAGCAAGACAGGTAACTTGTTATACAAATGAGTATTGTTGGGATACAATTAAGTCAGAACCATTGAGAACCTCATATGCCAGCTAAGGAGAGATCAGGTATATAACAAGTTATTTATTATAAGCTGCAGGATATTTACCCACAGAAGAGAAATGAAAATCTCATTCATTTCTTTATCATTATGAGTTTGAACTATCTGTAAGCAGGTAATTTTATTGAAGAACAAATTATAGCAGGCACTGACGGCCTGGTGTATGGATATCTGTCATATTGCCCAGAAATCTGTCTTGTTGCTGCCCAGAATTCACAGCTCTGTTTTGTCATGCTTTATTAAAACATGACCTAAGGAAATCCTTACAGCAACTGTTAGAAGTTAGTATTATTATCTCTGAAAAGAAGTTAAGGACATTGTATGGCATGATGTTAGACACAAAATCAAGTCATGGAGGAGGATCCTTAGACAAATCTTTTGCTAATTACAAAGATATCTTACCTGAGGTCTTTTCATATAATCCGAGTAGTGGATTGTAGAACATTTACTTCTGAATGTTTTGACAAGGAGTCGGCACTGTGAAAGGAGGGATATTCGTGTTATCCTGCATAATGACTTGAGTAGATTCTAGTAAATAATATACCAGTCCACCGGGATTTTATCAGGATCCAATTCCTTAAACAGAAAGCACTAATGAAAACCCTAGATTCTTGCAGAGATGTAAAGATGTTCCTGGGTATGGTGAAGCTGGGTTTTGCTTAGTATAGGAAGGACTTTAACACACAGTTGGGAAATGTTTTCCACCGAGAGGAACAGTTTAGATGATCACGTAAACAGGTTATGGACTGTACATTTAGAAGTTGTCAAAACAAATTTTATATTTACTAGGAATGAAATCACTTTCACATGGAATTTCCAAAAGAGGATTGTTGCAAAATTTATAAGAAGCTATTATAGTTGCTTGCAAAATGGAAGATTTCTTTTAGAGGAATGATAGTTTGTTGAATTAAATATAAGATTAAAAACATTCTTATCAGTATTCAGTATGCTATAAAATTCTCTGGTTAAGTCCTTACTAAAGGTAAAATACATATAAAAGTAAATTTCTATTTTCTTTTGTCATGAACTATGTAGGCACTTCTAAAAATATCAGTAAAAACACTTGTTTTTGTATACATTCATATAAAAATGAGAATTTTAGTATGGACTGTGTAATATATTTAAGGATAGGACTTTACTGTATATTTCCATAAAATAAATAATTTCTCATAGGGTTATGTCAAATCTTTAAATCAAAGCCTACACTCACATGCTCACACACACACACACGCACATGCACACACACACACATATAACTGGGCATGTTAATGACTTTATAAACAACTTACTTCTTGATCTCATGTTAAAAAACAAAGAATAGGAAAATGAAATGCTTGACAATTAATATTTAGTTGCAAAAAAATTTAGTTGCTTATTCCTGAATGAGTAAGTTATGATTTTCTAAAATTGTGTTCCAAGGACAGCATAAGACCAACTGTAAAATTAAGCTAAACTATAAAGGTACAGCCCTTTTTTTGGTAGAGCCTGTAAGGATAACTTTATTATTATTTGTGAAGAAAATATCAACTCCCCCACCAAATGATAAAATTTTAGTTGGACTCTCCATAATAAATTTAGGTCCAAAAGAGAATATAAAACAAGTAATTATTATTATTTTGTTGTTGTTGTTGTTATCCTGGGTATCGAACTCAGGGCCTTATGCTTGCACGGCAAACACTCTAATCACTGAGCTAAAACAAGTAATTCAAGTGACTTTTATCATACCTGCTCATCACTGTATCTTCTCTTACTTGTCTTTCTGAGAAAGATAATTTCATAAAAATGATGAAAACTTTTAATAAGATGAATATCTTTTTAGGCTTTGTTTATTAAATGGAATTCACATAAAATAAAACAAAGAATTTTAACCTAAAGAACTCAGTGACATTTAATACATTCTCAATATCACACAACTGTTTCCTTTAGTTACAAAACATTCTCATTCGCTTTTAGGGAGCCCCAAATAAGCACTCATGTCCCACTCCATCCACAAATCTTCTTCTGTCTCTATGGATTTGTTTATTGTAGTTATTTTTTATACATGGAATTATATATTATTTGTTCTTTTTTGTATAACTCCTTGTATTCAAGTCTTTAAAGTCTATGTATGTTGTAACATGTATCCGTACTTCATTCCTGTTGACTTATTTAATTAAGTAAAATAAATATGTTATATTGTATGTTCATAATATTCAACGTGATCTTGTGTAATATGTGCACATTATGGAATGGCTAAGTAAAGCTGATTAACACATACATTACCTTATATCCTTGTCTGCTTTTCATGGTGATCTACTTCCTAAATTATTTTCAAGTATACATTTTTTTTGAGGTACTGAGGATTGAATTTAGAGGTGCTCTATCACTAAGCTACATGCACAGCCCTGTTTTATTTTTTCTTAGTTTTTGTTTGAGACAAGGTTTGCTAAATTCTTCAGACTGGCCTCCACTTGTAATCCTCCAACCTCAGCCTCTTGAATAACATGTTGTATAATACATCCCTGAACTTACTCCTCTTGTGTCACTGAAATTTTCTCTCCTTTGAAATAATGTCTACAGAGTCCTCCAGATTCCCATCCTTAATAATCACCATTTTATTCTCTGCCTTTATGAGTTTTACGTTTTTAGGTTCTACATTAAAAATGTCTGCGTGGCTTTCTTCTTTTTGTGCCTTGCTTATTATCAGTTATCATAATGTACTCCAGATTGATCCATGCTGTTGAAAATTACAAGATTTCCTTCTTTTTAAATGATGAGTGATATTGACCATATATTCCATATCTTATTATTCCTCATTCACTGATGAACACTTACATCGATTCCATATCTTAGCTACTGAAATACGCTGCAATGAATATGGGCAGATAGCTCTTCAACACACTGATTTCATGTTAATTTGATATATACCTAGTCCTGGGCTTGCTGGATCATATGGTAGTTCCAGGTGTAATGTTTTGGTAAAACCTCTACACTGTCATAATGGTTATATTAATTTACACTCCTATCGATATTGTGCAAGGATTCACTTGCTTGCACATCTTCATACTTTTCATCTTTTTGATAATAGCTAATCTAAGAGGTGCAATTTTACTTTGCATTTATTTGAATTTCCTTGTTGATAGTGATATTGATATCTCCATCAATATGAATTTTAGAAAAAAATACATTAAAATTTGGAGGTATAGACTTTAGGGTCCTCAGTGTAAGAACATCTTGTCTGCAAATTCAAATTTGGATGTCCTTTGTTTCTTTCACTTGCCTGTTTGCTCTGCTCTTTCCATCACATTCTGAATAGAAGTGGTGAGAATGTAAATTTTTGCGTTGTTCTTGATTTTAGAGGGAAACCTTTCAACTTTTCACCACCAAGTGTACTCTTAGGTGTGGGTTTATCATATGTAACATTTATTGTGTTGAGATTCATTCCTTTCATGCCTAATTTATTGAATTTTGTCAAATACTCTCTATGTGTGTATTGAGATGATTGTATATGATTTTGGCTCTTACAAATTTAATGTGTCATATTACATTTATAGATTTGCTTATCTTGAATCACTTTTGCATGCCTGAGAAAAACTCCACTTTATGATAGAGAATGATCCTTTTTTAAAAGGACGGTAATTAGCACTTATTAAGTGTACAAATTAATGGGCTTCATCATGACATTTCCATATATGCATATAATATATTTTAATCAAATCCACTTTCCCTACTATTCTCTCCCTCCTCTTTCCAAGAACCTGATTTTCTTCTCTAATAGGCTCTCTTATATTTTCATGTCATCTATTTTTCCCCTAGATTCCACAGATGAGAGAAAACATGTGATACTTGTCATTCCAAACCTGACTTACTTCTTCTAATATCATGATTTCCATTTTCATACATTTTCCTGAAAATAACATTTCATTCTTTATGGCCAAATAATTCTCCACTGTGTACGAACAGCCCATTTTCTGTGTCCGTTAGTGGGCATGTTGGCTATTATGAAGAATACTGTGATAAACATAGGCATGCAGATATCTTCATAATATTGTGACTTTGATCCATTTAGTTATATACCCAGGAATACATGCTGTTGTGTTTAGTTTGCTAGTATTTTGTTGAGGATTTTTGCATCTATGTTCATCAGAAATATCGGTCTGTAACTTTCTTGTCTTGTAGTGTACGTGTGTGGCTTTGGTGTTTTAAGGGTAATGCTGGCCTCATTAAATAAATTTGGAAATCTTTCTTTAATTTTTTGGTAAGAATTAGAGAAATGTTAATATTAATTCTAGAAGTGTTTTGTCGAATCGAACAGTGAAGCCATCAAATTGTGAGCTGTTCTTTAATGAAATATTTTTCCCTGATTCAATCTCTTTACACATTATTGGCCTTTTCAGATTTTCTCTCTCTTCATGTCTCTTTGCAGTCCATGTGAGTTTAGGAATGGTTCATTTTACTTAGGCTATCTAATTTGTTGCCTTGACATGTAGTTATCCATAGTCATTGGGTATAGTTTTTATATTTCTATGGTATCAGTTAAAATGTCTCTTTCATTGCTGATTTTTTTTTTCAATTTTTTTGAGACGGGGTTTCACTGTGTTTTGTAGGCTGGCCTCAAACTTGTTTGCTTAAATACTCTTTCTGCCTCAGGCTCCTGAGTAGCTCAAACTGCAGACACTCACAACTGCTCCTGCCTGGTTTCTAATTTTGTTTTTTGAGGCTTTCCTCCTGTTTTTTGTTTGTTTTGTTTTAAGTTGGTTTAGTGTTTGTTAACTTTATCTTTTTTAAAAACAAGTCTTAGTTTGAACATTCCTACTTTTGTCTTAATTTTATTTACTCTTCTGATCTTTATTATTTCCTTCCTTCCTTCTTCTAACTTTGGTCTTATTCTTTTTTTAGTTCCTTTTAGAGCAGCACTAGGTTGTTTTACTCATTTTTATGTTGGCATTTATTGCTATAAACTTTTCTCTTAGGACTTCTTTTGCTGTACCTACACGTTTTGATGTATTGTCTTTACATTGTCATTCAAAGTATCTTTACATGTTTTAATTTTTATTTTGACCTACTTATTGTTTAGGAATATTTTATTTACTTTTGATGTATTCATGAATTTTCTGAAATTCCTTTTTTGATTTTTAATTTAATGCCATGTGGTCAAAATATATACTTGACATACCTTCAGTCTAGACTTATTTTGTGGCCTAACATATGAACTCTCCTAGGAAATTTTCCACGTGATCTTGAAAACAATGTATATTCTGTTACTGTTGGATGGAATGTTCTGTATGTCTGATAGGTCTGTTTACTGTGCAGGTCATGTCTAACATTTCTTTATTGATTTTGTGTTTGAATGAAATATCTATTGCTGAAGGTGAAATAGTTAATCCCCCTACTATTATTATATTGCAGTCTATCTCTTCCTTTATATTTATTCATATTTCCATTATGTATTTAGGTGCTCTGATGTTAGGTACATATTTATTCATATGTTAATTGTCATATCTTTTTGATGAATCCACCCTTTTATCATTATATAATATCTGTTGTGGAAATTTTGACCCTAAAGTCTATTTTCCTCTGATATAAATATAGCCACTCCTATCCTCTTGAAGTTTTCATTTGTATGGGATGCCTTTTTTCCATTCCTTTATTTTCAGTTTATGTGAATCCTTACAGCTGAAATGAGTCTTTTGTGTGCAGCATATAGTTGTATTTCTTTCTTCATTCATTCAGACACCCTCTGTCTTTTGATTGAAAAATATAAGCCTCTTACTTTCAAGGTAGTTATTGACTGATAACGACTTGGCACTAAGATTAAAATCTGAAGGATATTGCAATTTAAATTTGAACATTTTTAGGATAGATTATTTGGCCATATATAAATGGTACAGGTACAAACATGTATCCAGGACACCATTAATTATTTTACATAGCTGGGTGTATATGAGCCTTCTTCCTCTGTCCATGTTCTTCTGAAATGCAGAATAGTGTTAGAGAAGTCCACTCCTTTTCTTATCCATAATTCTACATTAAGAACTCTTAACAAAGAATGTGATGAGAAGTTATAACTCTACTATTTGGATTTAACTGAGGAAGGACTGACTTAGGCATAGAAAATGTGGATCCTATTCATTTCAAAAGCAGCTTAATTCCTTGCAGTCTCAATACATTACAAAATTAGGATTTTTGGGGGGAGTTATACTGGGGATTTAACCCAGGGGCTTCACACTGACCTATATACCCAAACTTTAATTTTTTTAAAAATTTTGAAATTGGATCTTGCTAAGTTGCAAAGTTTTCTGGATTGGTCTCCAACTTGCAGTCCTCTTGCCTCAGCCACCCACTGTGCTAAGATTGCTGAATTTTAAAAAATTAGATCAGCTATGTTCAGCATGTGTTAAGACTTGCTTTTTTCCACCTGTGATTTACCTGAGACTAAATAAACACATAGATGTCTATGAGATTGTGTATGTGTGTGTGCGGTGCAAAGTTCAGAGTAAAAGTACAATCACATAATTGTTTATTTAAAAAATGAAAATCTGTGAATGAATATATGTGTACTTAGATAATGAAGTGGTCTATATTAATTAGCAAGATTTAAACATTAGTGAGACATATCTACTCTTAAAATTTTAAGTGTCTGCCACTTAAAATTTAGTTTCAAGAGACCTTGTATTAACTATTGTTGCTCTCTTATTATTTGGATGTGATAATATATTTTTTCAATAAAATTAAAATACAAAAAATTTTAAAAAGAAAAGCTAAGATATATGTACACGAAGACCAATCACCAGGAATTTTTTAATGACTGTAGGATATTTGAACTAAAATGTCATTTCTGTGCCGTCTGACCCAGAGTTGGACTTGGTAAAAGTATATGAAACTGCACAATCCTACCTGGTCAGCTTTCTCCCTTCACTCAGAGAAAAGACTGTAATGAGGCTCAAATCAAGAAAAATAGGACTGATTTGGTCTCAGACAAAAAAAAAATGCTGTAAACACTCGGACTACCTAAGGGATTATCAAACCATCATCGTTTGATAAATTTCATGCCTCTAATTTTTTATGACTGAGTGAATTACAAATTGATCTTGATAAAATTATGAGTTAGGCTTTGGTTTTAGGATTGTGAATAGTAGTTTAATGAATGAATTAAATACACATGGTGTCTTTATTAAAACAAATATATGCATCATAAAAATAGAATTTTTAGAAATTAGGGTAGAAAAGGAAATTTATCTCTCTACTCTTATGTCTATTTTAGGGATAAAGTAACAGAGAAGGAGAGACTTTTGCTTTAAACCATACAGCAAGACCGAAAGGAGAGAACACATGGAAATAATAGAAGCGTTATTAGGATATGTCCCAGCACACTATTTTTGTACTTATTTTAATTAAAGCATCTTATCAGTTCTTCTGTGCTTATTCCAAAGAATAAGCAGTAAAAACATAGAAGCTCCAGCCATTTATCAGTGTGCTAGTGGGTATGCATTTCTCCTCCAGTTAACACAGATTGCTTTTATATCTATAATAGCATTTCTGTAGCTTAAAATGTAATTTAAGAAAACTTCCTTGTGATAACTTTAAGGAAAATGTTTGCTTAAAACTTTCATCCCCTTCTGCTTCCTACTTGATTCTTCAAAATTTCAAATAACTAGCATCAAGCTGTTTGTTATGACTTAACACTGAACATCCTTGAAATTTCTTCACGTTTTCATAATAATATAAGATATCTAAAATGCTTTATTTTGATATGCTTTCTCAAAATTAAGTAAGTAATAACTAGGCACATCTTTCAAATAGTGCTGCTGGGGTTGGGGGTTTAGCTCAGTGGTAGAGCCCTCGCCTAGCAAGTGCAAGGCCCTGAGTCCGATCCCCAGCATGCCCCTGCAAAGTGCTACAGATAAAGTGGACCAAACTCTGCCTTTTACTTAGTTTTGATTCAACTGTATCATAACTTTGGTTTATACTGTTCTAGTTCTTTGAACGTGGAATTTATAATTGTTCACCTATGCATGGATGGAGAATTTGTGATATTGTTTTATGTAATTCATAAATTTATCTAAATTTTTTTATGTATTTTACATCAGTGAAGAATTCTTGCTTTACTCACGATTTTCTAAGGTTTATTTCTTTTGCTGGCTCATTTCTTTTACTTGTATTTGCTTATATTTATATACTATCTTTTATTTATCTAATTCTCTTTTGATTGGATACTTAGATTTCTTTCAACATTTTTCTACTTAGTCTTTTTTTTTTTTTAATCCTAGCAATCTCTCCAGAGGTAGATATCAAAGAGAGGGGGATTTCTAGGTCACTTTTTTTTTTTTTTAACAATAGTGATATCTTCACCTTTTCTACAAATTGCTTAATTGCCCTTTTATGTGTTGATCTGGTTCCATTTTCACTAAATGTAAGACATTCTACTAATTTCTTAATTTTTTCAGTCTTCTGGACAAAAAATATCATCTGCTTGTTTCAATTTTCATTTGCTTAGTTCCTAATGAGAACTTTCATTTATTAATTTGATATTTAAATTAGATTTCCTAAAACTTAGGTTGATATACTATACCTATTTTTTGTGTGGTGATTTTCTTTTCTTCTTATTTACATGTATCATTAGAACAATTATCTAGATCATCTATGCTGCAAGCATTTTCTCCTAGTTTTAAAATGTGGTTTGTTTTAAAATATGAAGATGGTTTTATTGTGAAACAAAAAAAAGTTCAGTCAACTATGTGTCTTTATTTTTTAATGTTTTTCAGGTTCTCTTTGTTTTAAAGAAAACCATTTCTGTTTCACAATTCTGGGTGCTTAAGAACTCTGAGGCAAAAGCACTTGATTTTGATTTCTTATTCTAACTTTTCTGTACTGTGACTCTTCAGCAAGTTTATTAATCTCTTTGTACCTCTCTTTGCTGTGAATGGGATAATATAAAATTACTTTCCTCATAAAATAATAGGATTATTGACAGAATCAATTTCTGTATAGCGCTCAGAATGATGTCTAAGATATAGCAAGAGTTATAGGAATGCTACCAAAGTGTATTATCTTCTAATAATTTAAAAGTTGTACCTGCTGTTTTTAAGGCCTCAATGCATCTGGAATATATTTTTGAGAATGTTACATTATGGTCATATAATTTTATCTTTTTCATCTGGATGATCAATTTTGCTAACAATATATATTAAATAGCTCTTTAAAACAACTGCTTAGTGAATCTTATTGTGTTAATTCTCGTGTGTGTATATATAGATATATATATATATCAAACTTGAGTTCTTTATTCCAGCAGAATATTAGTCTTTTCTTTTTTAATACTTCACTGTTTAAATTGTTAAAACGTTATTAAATATTTTAATGTCTGGAAGGGCAATTTTGTGCTACTGCCACTAGTCTTCATTTTTATTTTTCAAAGGTACTAGTCTCCTCTCTCTTTCTTTATGTGTATGTATACACTTATATGTTCTTAAAAATTAATTGCCATATAAATCTTATAATCTATGTTTTATAAATTTTATAATTATATAATAACTTTTACATAAATTATAAAATCCTCTTGGGATTGATTAAATGTACAGATCATTTTGGAGAGAGTTGAATCTTTATAATATGAATTCTTCCCATGAGTGAATATGATGACTTTCTATTAAACTTAGACAGAAGTGCTGTTGGCATAAAACTTCAACTCTAAATCACTGAATTATGTATCTACAGAATAAAAATGCTGACTAAAATCTGAGAAGATACCTATTTGTATTAGTTACTTTTCTAGAGTCAGTGGTTTCCAACAGAGCAAATTTAATAAAGGACATTTACACATGACAACATTCACACACAAGCCAAGTGGAGGAAGAGTGTAGAACATCTATCTGTGCACTGGAGACCCAAAAGATTCAACCAAAGGCTGAGAGCCCACGGTACTGTCCCACTGTATATCTGTGTCTGCACTAAAAGGCTGAAGAAATCTATACTGGAGCCAGGGTATGACTCTCACAGCAGAGATGAAGACCAGAGCTCCTCTGAAGCAAACAGCAGCCATCCCCAATGACAGGAAGATCCTGAGCTTCTTCTGTGACAGGAACAAGCAAGTTCCTTCTGGGAGAAACAATTGCAACAGAGCTCCTCCTGGGAAACAGCCATCCTCTATTTTCTACCCATTATCCTTTATGTTGTGTTCGTAACAATCTTCAGGTGGTTCCTCTATGCCCAGAACCACACCGACAGAGTTCAGCTAGCCGTTCCCGCTCAAATTGACCACAATAATAAAATCCAACACACTATTCCAATCCCCTTTTTTGATAGATGAAGAAATAAAAGCTGAAAAAAATATTTTTTGATACAGAGTCTTGCTGTGTAGTTCAGGCTGGCCTTGAACTCACTTATGTAGTTCAGGCTAGCTTCAAACTCACAATGATCCTCCTGCCTCAGTCTTCCAAGTGCTGGGATTACAGGAGTGAGCAACCATGCCTGGCCAAGACTGAACAAATTTTATAGTTTATTTTTTAGGATTGACAAGGTGCTTAAGGTATTTTGGACATAAACCTAAGATACCTAATTTACCTCAAATTTTTGGAGTTTTGGGTCATATATTTATAGCTATACTTTCTGATTTCTTATTTAATGCACCATGCTCAGTGCTTAATGTGAGGGTCCACGTATAGCAGATAAATAAGATACTATCCTTCCCACTGAGGATCTTAGAATAGAAAAGAAAATGGAAGAAGCAGGTAGATATTTTTAATCTATAATGGTAACTAATAACAGTAACTATGAAAGGGAATCTATAGGGGAACAAGCATTTATGGAATGATAAGTATTCTGGCTTATCTCTAGATGTTCCTCCAAAGCCTCCTGTGGTCATATGTGGAGCTTTTTGGAGGTGGTTGGATCTAAAGTATGTGATGCTGGGATTAAGGATGTGAGGATGTGATGCTGGGATTGATTCATGGTGCAATCCTATGATTAAGGGTGCTCTACCCTGGGTGTGAGTGCTACTAGCCTAAGGGCAAGTAGCCTGGATAGAATATAAAGGACAGAAAGAAGGCTGCTGTTGTTGTTGCTTGTGACTTGGTGCTGCAGCTTTTGTTGCTGCTGCTGCTACTTCTCTGCTTTGCTGACTTCTGCCTCCCATGCTTTGCCATGGACTGTTGCTCCTCTGGATGCCCTTCTGCCGTGCCGCCCTGCCTTGGAGCCAGTCAACTATGGACTGAAACCTCTACAAACTGAGAGCTGAAATAAACTTCTCCTCCTTTAAATTTGGGTGTTGGGTATTTTGTCTCAGCAATGAGAAAAGTAACTAAGACAATAGGGAAGAACAGGTCCTGTAATATGGATATTGTATAATGGATAGACTTTTTTTCAAGGGGAAGTGAGTAGGAAGACTTCTTATATCGATAGTACACCATGAATTAAATCATGGCTTTTGGGACTAGCATTCTGTGCTCAGGGCTTAAAGAATGTTTGTCTAAGGAGGTAGGTAAAGTATGGAGCACGAACAAAAGCTGGAGACTGATGAAGATGAGTAGCATAGGTTTATGGTAGTGACTGGAAAGGTATTGGGAATTTATAAAGGGTAATGACATAAATTTATAGCATAGGAAAACAGAAAGTGATGTACAGGTAGACTGGAAAAAAGTAGATGAAGAAATAAATTAAATAAAAGGTAAATGGATCCTTATCTAAGAAAGTTGTGGCAGAAATGGGAAAGACTGTTTCAGGCCATGCAGAATATGTTTAGACGTTGTTATAATTTAGATCTAGAATTTCCCTCAAAGGTCTTGTGTTCAGAGTGGCATTTTTGGGGGGTGGTGGTGTAATCACGGTGATGCTATATTCATCAGTGGTTAGATCCACTGATAAATTCACAGCTAAATGTGCTGCTAGGAGATTGGGCCTGATTGGAAGAAATATGTCACTGGGGGCATGCCTGGGAGGGTAATCTCCCTCCCCAGCTCTTCCCTTCTTTCTTTTCTTCCTGGCTACCATGAAGTCAGCAGCTTTCCTCAGTGATGCCCTTCGACCATGCAGTTTCTGCTTGGAGTCAACCATACATAGGCTGAATCTTCTGAAACAGTGAACCAAGTTAAACCTCTCCTTCTTTAAATTGTGGGTGTTGGGTATTGTGTCCCAGCAACAGGAAAACTGAGAAGTACAGACACCATGTGAATAGACAGAATGTCTATGTAGGATAATGGTGTTTGGCATGAACGAACTGTAGAGATTACGTGGAGAATGAATTAGGAAGGGGAAGACACAAATGCCATAATGAAATTCATTGAGTGCAGGTACAGTGTGAAGTACTTTTGAGTCTTCTAGGGTTCAAGTAGGCAATTGGCAGAATGGTTGTTGAGAACTCACCTGGGAGCTATTAGCATAGAGCTGGATTTGAAATCATGGATGTAATTGGCAGCTGCAAGGAAAGTGTTTAGATAAGTAGGAAAAGTGACCTGAAAATGGAATCCTGGGAAAATCTTTAGAATGTGAGGGCCAGACAGAGGAAGAGAAGCTATTAAAAGGCTAAACAGAAGAGCAGGGGATGTAACAGGAAAGAGTGCAATTGCAGAAGTCAGATAGGCAGGAACTATCCTGATATTATCGCTCCTGTGTCAAAAGGCTCATGCAATGTATATATCTGGAGTGATGAATTCACTGACTCAGACTACCTGCACAGCAAGTTCACTTTAGAGTTCAGTGATAAGAATTTTGGGACATTTTAGTTCTAGACTTGTTCATAAGATGACTATGATTTATCTTCTCAATTCTTTTCTCTTGCAGCAGTAGGATGTTTCATTTCCTCTAATAATCATGTTTCATACTTATATTCTTAGCTCAAATTACTCAGTAGCATATATTTTTTCCTATTCAATTTTCATATTTCATATAGTCACATATGGGCAGTATAAATAATAAATATGTATATACCTATATAATATATCTACATCCAGCATCTGACATTACTATTGTCATTATGTTACCAGTAATTTATATCTTCCTACAGATGGAGAAATTTGGGCACAGCACAGCTGAACAACTTTCTTTTGGTAGCAGAGGGAGAATGATGGAGCCTTGTGGGTTCTTAATCCAATAGACCATGCTCTCTCTATTGCTCTTTTCTTGGTCATTGGGTATGTAGCACCATCATTTCAAGTACCTAAGTATTTAAATATTCAATTAGAAGCCTGCTAATAGACACAAAAACCTTCATTATGCAACAGTTCTTAAATCATTCCCCTAATACCTTCTCTGCAGTGCAGTAAGAAGCCAATGACAGGCAATGACTAAACATCTTGAAGTTTCTAAAATTCCCATTTAAAAAATTCAGACATTTTTATTTTTCTCTAATAAGTATGTGTTTCTGCACATTCAGCATCACATTAGCCTATTTCTTCAGGCAAGTCTTGCAAGAAAGTCCTCAAGGGTAGACCCACTGAGTTACAAGGCTCAGAGCTTGGGGAAGTGAACAGCTCTTTTTCTGGAATGGAGACTTTCGCTAAAAGAGATGTTTCAGGGCCACCCAATTGGGTGGTTTTCTAGACAGCTGTACTTTTTTTTTTTTTTAATTCAAATACAGCCTTGTTATTTTCTCTCTGGTAGGAGGAACTGATTAAATCAGCCTATATCATTGTGAATGGCTGACCTGGTAAATCACTTCCAGACCATTTCTTTGCCTTATGATTTGTTTCAATTTTCTTGTGATTGTTGACAAAAGTTCCACACGGGTTAGTTAATTCTACTTAGTTTTTTTTTTCAAAATATTCTCATTTTCCTATCTTATGAAACCCCTGAAATTCAAACACTTTAGCTGCTTAATACAAGAAGCAACAGACCAGCTCTGGTGAAATCTGGGCAGAGTGTAGACAATGACAATGAGGGTCTTCTCTGACCTCTGCCAGGCCATCTGTAGTGGACAGCTCCTGCCTTGCTTGCCCAAAAGCCATCTCCATTTGTGCAGCATCAGCAGTTAGATTTTTTTTTTTCCTGTATGGGGAATGATCACTTCTATCTCAGTGCATGTGATTTGTGAGATTGAATCTTCAGGATAGTTACATGACTATTTACTAGGCAGTAAGCCAGGGGACAGATTGCTTCAATGATGGTAATCCTAAATGAATGCTGAACAAACAAAATAGAAGACAAACTTCTTCTTTGTATGGTAAAATAATGGCACAAGCACTGGACAGAAATTATTGACATAAAGAAAAATGATTAAAATTAAAACATTTAAATTCTTTTCACCCAGGAGGAGAATAATATGTGTATTAAATTTACTTTGCTAAATACACATTAAATATTCTTGATAAATCTGTATAACTACAGGAAGACAGCATGTGGGTTAAAGATGAATACAAAAACTTGAATGAAGTGAGATAAATACAAATTGCATAGGAAAGCATTAAGAAAAAAGTAGTATATATAGGTAGTACAAAGTTGAGTGGTTGGTAGAAATCCAATATATTAGTGACCACAATAATTGTAAGTGGGCTAAACTCTCTAGAGTTTATGTCTTTAGAGATGTATTTGTTCAATATCGATAATAATTTTTTTTTTGGCCCAGGGTCTTACTATGTAGTTCAGGTTGACCTTGAAATTACTTATGTAGCCCAGGCTGGGCACTAACTCATGGCAAGTCTCCTGCCTCAGCTTTCCCAGTGCTGAGATCACAGGCATGCACCACCATGCCTGCTTACCATATTGATAATAATTACAATTAATCAGGATTATAACAATCTTTAATTGAATGTGCTAGTAAAATATTTTATGAAAAGTCTTCCTTTTTGTCTTCGGGTTCATTTTGTGTCATCTATTTTTACAGATCTCAAAATTCTTAAGAATTTATATTTTGATGTTTGTCATCTTCTAATGTGAACATTTAAGACTATATTTTACTGTCTCACTTAAGCTTCACATCACAAGTTTTGTCACAATAATAATTTACTTTTCACTGTTTTCCACTTTTCAGTGTGGTTCTACCTAAGAGGAGATGAAATCTTTCTAAAGAAGAGTATAACTAGGAAAAGAGAGAAACAAAGAAGAAGTATGACCTAGAATCTATGGCATTATAGAAAGAAAAAAAAATAGGAAAGTTGAGTTGACAAGACATTTAAGAGTTGGGAGTTAGTGAAGGGTGGCTCAGTTTGAGGGAGTAGTACAGTGAGAAGGGACTAAAGTAGTTCTCATGGGATGCAGGCTAACACAGTGAATAAATTGTTAGAGAAATATTAAGCCTGGCTTCTGAAACTCTGGTCCTGTGTCTACCACATGATATGTCCTCTCAAATGTACTCCCTCCATGCTGCTGCCTACCATAAGTCTATGTTCAGAGGCTGAAAAGGTAAGGCTGCCTGATCTTGGACTTTCAGCCTGCATTACTGGGAGAAAAATAAACCTCTCTCCTTCATATATATACTTAACCTCAGATACGTTATAATACCAGTAGAAAAGGTAAAAGAAAGAAATACAGAAGAATATTTTTTCTTATATTTAATGCTTGAAGATCCCCAATTATACCACTATATTAGTCAGCTGGAATTAGCTGTATTATGCACTAGGAAACAATATTCTATACCCACAATTTAAGAGAGGAGAGGTTTAATTTGGCTCACTGTTTCAGGGGATTCAGTCTATGGTTAGCTGGCTCCAAGGCAGGAACATCATGGCAGAGGGTGTTGCAAAGCAAAGCTGCTTGAGTCATGGTGGTTAAGAAGCAGAGCAGGACAGAAGAACCAAATAAGTAAGGGGAAGAGAGTAAATATAGTATCTGGATCATGTTTGCATGACACACCCAGAAATGTGTTCTACCAATCTCTTGGATAGCTCCCAGAAATTTTAATTTAGAAGCAGTTGCTTTCATTTGTTAATGATTTTGGCTGTGTCTTTTTGTGTCAATCAAATTCTTCAAACTGAGTGACCTTTAATGTTAATATGTCAACTTGATCGGATTAAGACATGCCTAACAAATTAGTAACGCATAATTTTGGGTGTGTCTGAGCTAATGATGGAGGCTTGATTTTGGATACCATATATAGTCCTGAGTCCCTCTGCTCGCTGGTGCTACTCATATGCATTGCTTCCTGGCTATCATGAGATAAGCAGCGTTATTTCACCCTGTCCTTCCACCTTGATCTTTCTGTCTTGGAGCCAGCTAACCATGGATTGAATCCTCTGAAACCACGAACCTTGAACCAGCACTCCTTTAAATTGTGAGTGCTGGATATTGTATCTCAATGACAAGAAGCTAATAAAACTTGGTAACTTTTATATGTGACCAGTCATTAAGACTCATCTCTTCTCTGGACCTCTATTAGTAAGGTTATTCAGGGTCAGAGATCTGTGAAAACACTTCCAATCTAAGAATTCTGTGAAGCAGAAGCTGGCTAAGAGCAAGCAGCAGGCTTCACATGCTTGTTAACCAGCCAAACTGAATACAATTCTTAAAATTAGTCACACATTCATTTTAGAAAGGGAACATTATTACTTTTTAAACTTTAGTTTTGGTTTTGATAGCTGAAAACATTAGCAGTATCTGTAAAAGTATTTTCATAGGTTGTCAGATTGCTTGAGTGTTGGATGGTGTATGATAAAATGACAACCAGATCAGTTTCAGTTTCACCCAGGACATTTAAACTTACTTTTAACACTCAGTGGTGTTTACCAGAATTAGAAATTCTTCCTCAGACTTCATAAACAGCTTTTTTCTTCAGGTAATAAATAAATAACTTCAGGCAATAAATCATACATTGGGAAACAGAGAAAACCCCAGACACATTAGGTGCTCAATACCCAGTACTTAATAAATTCAAGCAAATAATTGGGTTTTCATTTGGTCATGAGTTTAAGGCCTGACTATTACTGGTTTCATAAACCTGGAGAGGCCACGGAACTGCTCTGAACCTTAATTTTTAATTTAAAAATGTACATAACATTCAATAATTTTAATACTATAAATAGTCATATAAATAAAAATGATTGAAAAGTATATATTGCTAAACAAATTAAGTTATTAATATATGCAAATATTTTGAACAAAATATGTTTTGAAATTTAATTATCTTTGAATTTTAGAAAGGCAATATAGCCGGGCATGGTGGTACATGCCTATAATCCCAGCACTTGGGAGGCAGAGGCAGGAGGATTGCCATGAGTTCGAGGCCAGCCTGGGCTACACAGTGAGCTCAAGACCAGCCTGAACTACATAGCGAGACCCTATCTTAAAAAAAAGAAAAAAAAAGGAAAGGAAATATAGTGTGCATACTGTCTATTATATAATGCCAAAAGCAAGGACTGATGACATTTGAAAATTAAACATATTAATAAAGACATCTGCAGGAAACTTTATGGATAGTCATACGAAGTAAAATAAGTAAATATTATCAAAATTTTAATGTCAGTGTTCCTCATTTAACACAAATTCAATTTGCATAAGTTTTGGCTCAAATAATTTCATGCTTTTTTTTTTTCAATTTCCTGAGATTTTGGCATTTGAAGTGCAGCTAAGACATTGGCAACCTCAATACTGAAGCAAAAAGTTAGACTTCCAGTAGAGTTTGCATTGACTACTTGATCACTCATAAAATATCTCTAAACACTGAATAAAGATAGGATGTGATACTTTTGTGTTTGTGCCTATCTTGGTTGTACCAGAAAGTCATCTGTATGACTTTTTCCCCTTTCTTTTATAAGATCCATACTTTCTGTTTCAAGGCTTTTAAAAAAATCTAATACAGATAGTGAAATTTCTTAAATCAATGCCCCAGGTCATTGTTTAATAAATGAAAAATAATGTATGATTTTGGTTAGCTTGGGAAGCATATCTGGTTTCTATGCTTGTTTACTTGAATATACTGCTCTTTCCTCTTAAATTACTTGGAGTATGGTTGCAGAACAAGGGTTGTTCATTGTTGAACACAGCTATGCCTTGCCAGAGTTACGCAGCTACAGTATAGAA